>OY757188.1:101834774-102119774 GCA_963583895.1 Melanophora roralis | reverse complement strand
GAAGCATCACGTACTTTTTAATCAGAGTTTTTAATATATTATTAAATAAGTTTTTTATTGGAATAACAAAGTTAATAACAGTTTATGTTGATTATAAACTAGTTATATTGCTTGTAAAAAAATTTTGAAAATCAAATCTTTAAGGAGTTGAAAAAGCAGTTAAACAAAGGTTTTGTTTGACATTTGAGCTTGGTTAATAAATATTTCAATATATTCTTAAAAAAATTCTTAAAATTGTCTTACATGAGCCGTTTATTTTTAAAGTGGCATAAGTCCCTTTTTCAAAAAAATCGAGTTAATGGCAACACTAAATAAAATTTAACGCTATCTTTTCATATCTTAAAATATCTCAAATTTAAAAAAAGTGACTTATGCCACTTTCAAAATTAACGGCTCACATTATTATCAAAAAAATGGTTAAACTAATTTTTTTTTATTTTATTTTATTTTATTTTAACTAAATGACTATTGTGGGAAGAAAATTTCCTTGTCGGATAAATAGTAAGCGTCCAACACCAATTCATATACCGGTCGAGTCAAAATCAAATCTTGCGTTAATTTATTATGTCCATTTCAGCAGATGGGCTTGAAATGTAATACAACAAAATTTCATTTAGATAAGTTTTTTGGAAAACTGTTAAGAAATGGGTATAATAAGTTTATGATTTTCCTAGCCCGCTTCAAAAATTTTATCTGAAGTAACCTTCAAATAACATAAATGTCCTTTTATTCGAATAATATTGGGCGTATAATTTAGAATTCAAAACTTAAAAGAGATGATTGCAATATTTTTAATTAATAACTTTGTTTGCATTTATATTAGCATTTGACTCGCTTCTTCGTAAAAACCAACTACTAAATGCGAAAATGAAATGAAAAGAAAACTTTTTGAATACTAATTTGATTTTCGGCCCTTAATTTTATGTTCCTCGACTGGCACTTTTTTTATTGGTCAAAAGTTCTTTATTTTATATATCTATCCTCATAAGCTCTCAAAATTAGCAAGAAGAACCAAAGTGAAAGAACGAGTACTTTTTGTCCACTTGACTGACCAAAAATGTACTTTTAAGCACAACAATAACTTTTAAGCTCTTTAGGGCTCCTTGGGATTTCATATTATGTTACTTAGCCTATAATCTCTAAAAAATTGTTAAAAATTACGTTTTGTCTGCATATATCATATTAAAACTTAATTGAGTTTTGTATATTCTGATATAAGAATAACGTTTTTACATATATTATCTAAGAAAACAAAACTAGAACTTTAATAATACAAGCAATTATTTTATCCTTTTTACATCCAAGAGCCAAATTTCAAAAAAGCACGGTCCATAGTCACATTTTTTAGCATTTGACGCCTTTTAAATTATATTTCTACGCCTTTGATTGGAATAAAAGTAACATAATGGACATACACGAGTCCAAAAATAAAAAACAGGACCTAAATTGAAATGCTCCAAATTTTTTTATTTACTATATTTAAATTTCGAGTTATGTTTATTTTTGATTAGAGCTAAAAAAATTTAAACAAAAATAAAAAACGTGATTTTTATAGAAAATATATTGTCTTTCAATAAAAATATAAAATTTAAAAAAAAAATTAAACCAAAAAATTACCATCAAATTAAAAAATTATAAATTTTACAACGATTTATTTTTTATATTTTTTTCTAAAATTTGATTAGGGTGTCCTTATAGTACTAAACAAGTTTGACCATGAGATCTATAGAAGTTCAGGACTTCTGGAAAGTTTTGAAAAGCGTAACTAACCCTAGAACCAGAAATTATATTTTTTAATTCCAATTTTCGTAAGCTTTAATTGTGTTGTTTTTCTACTAATTTAAAATTATTCTAGGGCATAATCAGAGTACTATTATTGTTTTAAAGTTAAGTATATTTTAATTTATAGAGACGTAAATAACTGTACATGTGTGTCGCCTTGAGAGACCGGAAATGGCTGAATAATTTTTTTTACCTAGTTCCAGTTTTTTAACATATTTTCAACAAAAAAAATTATCAAAATTAAAAAAAAATTCCAAGCAATTTTTTTTTAAAAAGAAACACAAAGGATTTTTGTTTGCCAAATCAAATTTCTTAAGAAATTTATAACTTAAAACTTTTTCCAATTTTCACCTTTGAAAAGTTATCCATAACTCAATTTATTTATATTCTGCAAATTCAATTATTAAGCAGATAGAAAAACGAATTCCAAATATATTTAAAAGAATATTTTTATGCAAACATTATCTTTATACGTATGTTTGTACTTAAGTATGAATGTAACATAAATGTTGATGGATGACATACCTGAAATTGGCGTTAACATCATTTTTCACAATGATTGTGATGTTTATTGTTTGTTGCTTTAACTAAGGAATAAAAAATATGTTTTATTTCCTCTGGATCCCCTACCTTGTTTCTTCCTCTATCGTTTTTCAAAAAAGTAAAATCAATCTTAAGAATAAGATTAAGATTTGAAATGAAGTTTGTTTTATTTCTTATTGTTTCCTTTTTTATTTTTTTTTTATTTTCTTTATTTCATTATATCGTTTCCCTTTTGTGGTAAGACGAACGATACTTAGAGACGAATGGGGATGTGTTTGAGTAATGTATGATGGGGGCGAAAGTTGACACTTCTTTAAACACATTCAAATTATTAAACATTTGTTTTGGGAATTTTACACATACAATGAAATATCGGTATGACAAATTGTTATCTTAACAAGGAACTTAAATAAAAAAGTATAAAAAATATATTGTAGCTCACAACGCTAAAGCAAATGTAGTTGGTCACTTTTAAATATAATTAAATTAAATTTCTAATAAATTTATATTAAAATAAATGTTATTTAGATATAAAATAAATTAAATTAACTTTAATGCGTTGTAAATTTAATTTTACGATTATACAGAACATATTGTACATATATGGTGTTGTTTCTTTTTGTAAAAAGAAATCCATAGCAGAATCTACATTTCTAAAATTGGTTTTAATTTACATATATTTAAGGGAAAAATCGTTTTCAGCATAACATTTGTTCAAGCGAGTATTTACTGTTACTTCTTTTTAACTTGGTGTTTGATTTATTTAAGTGAAAAGTTTTTAAGCCTCATACTTTAACCTTAAATGACAAAATTGAAAATAAAATTAAAATTCAAACAAAAAAAAAACCCAAAGAAAAAGTTTTGACATTTTAACTATTTTCCTTGTTGAAAAACAATCCTTTTGAAGCATGCGGCTGTTAAAGTAATAAATTTTCCATGGAATATAAATTTGACATAAAAAGCTGCAGGTGTATGAGTTGGCAGGAAATTAGGATTGTATGACAGTAATATTAGAATATTTTTAAAAATAAGAATGTGTGTGTGTATAGATTTAATATTTTATAAATTATTTGCATAACGATTTTTAAAGTTATTATAAAATTTTTATGCATTTAAAATTGTTTGGAATATATAATTTTTGGAAAAACTTTTTATAATTTGAGTAAACTTCACTGATTGGAAAATATTCTTTAAAAATTTTTTTTGGTTAAGAATGCAACTATAAATTTTTTTTAGTTATAAAACTACAAAACCTAGAATAAATAGTTTTTTTTAAATGTAAGTTGTAAGATTTATTAAATGAGTTTATATTTTATTTGATTTTACAAATCTTACAACTTAAATCTAAAAAAACTATGTATTTTAGGTTTTGTAGTTTTATAACTAAAAAAATTCAAAAAGGATTTATGTGTTTAAGTACTTGTTGGAAGAAATTCAAATTATTTTTCATTTCTTTTTGGTTAACAAAAAAATATCAATATAAAGTTTTAACCAATTTTTTTGGGTGCTTAATTTCGAAAAAGTATCGGAAACATATTACTTTGTTTTGTTAGTAAAAAACGAGGCTTTTTTTAAACCAGGCTTGTTTAAACCATTTTTCTCCCACGGGTCCGAATTTCCAAAATATGTTTTAAACAAAAATTCACAAGTGGACTGGCGAGCTATAAAATGCAAACAAAAATACATATATGTTAACAAGGGAATTCATTTCTACTGAAATGAAATATTTAGGTGGAATAAATAAGTTTTTAGTTAGTAAAATTGTATGTGTGTGTGTTAATATGTAAGCAATTAACATGCGTATGCATGTTTACTTATTTACTTGCTCTTTTAAGCCTTTTACGATTTTTATGAAAAGGATGAAGAAAATCTGTTGTGCTCGTTTCATATTCAATTTTTAGCTCATGGTAATGAAGCCAATCAAGCTAAACAAATGTATGCACATTTCATAGATTTATGAAATTTTAGGAAAATTTTTAAGAAAATAAACTTAATCCAAAGAAAACAATGTCTTAGATAAATCTTTGTTTGTTATGGAATACTTTCTACATAATATTGTAGCAAACAGTAACACCAATTGCACTTTAGCAGACAGACCAAATGTTGAAACAGACTTACGGACGCAGAATGGGAGTTTTTGTGTAAGAAAAGTAAAGCAGACAGACAAGTTTCTAACGTACAAAAGTAACTAAAGGGAATAGCAGAAAGTTATCAAATAGAAAAAATTTTAAAAATGATGTGAAATAATCCTTTAAGCTGTAAAAATTTTACTCATTTATAATCCCTTGGCAAATTGTAAAAGCGGACTTTTTTCAGTGCTTTCTCCTACCAATTTATGTTAAGAGAAAAGTCTTTTCTTTTTCGTTGTTTTTCTTAAAATCATTTTACCATGATGCAGCAGCAAGAGTTGCGATTTGTTAAAACAAAGTTTGTTTTCGTATTTTTTATTTTTAGTTGAAGGTGATAAAAAAGTTTCTTCGCTTTATGTCACGTAAAAAAAACAAAATCTAAGACAAAATTTGGATAAGGATGAAAAATATTTTAACTGGCAAGAAAAAAACACAAAATTAGCAAAAAAAAACAGTGTTTAGATAAATTTGTTTTGTGCACAGTAAAAAGAAAAGGAAAAATCGGTTCTGTTAAAATGTTTCATTTGAATTAAATTAATTAATCTCAATCAAAATTTTTTACTAAAATTTATAATGAACACTGACTGTTGCTGATAGAATCCGTAGCTCGATTTGAAAATGTATTCACCTCGGCTTGTGCGAAAAAATTGCTTTTTTTAATAAACTCTTCAGTTTTTGTCAACAAAATCTCATTTTCTCCGGAAATTAACAAAACAAATTTGTTAGAGAAAAATTTTACTAAAATTTTAAAAAAATAACACACTGTGCAGTATTTTTTCTTTCTAACAATTGCCTTAGGAAAGGAAACAAGGAAAAGAACTAAAAAACTTTGTTGTTAAACGGATGAGTAAACATAAATTTAAGCCAATTCAAATAAATTACCTAAGACTAGTAAGTTTGCGCTTAAATATTACTCTTTTTGTTAAAGAAAAAAATATTTAATCAATATTTACATAACACAAATCTGCCACCTCTTCTTATCTTTGATAATCTTATTGCAGGAAGTTATTAATTACTTTTTACATTTCTCTCCAACATTTTAATACGTTCAAATGTTTTCCTTTACTGCCTCTCATAAATTAAAATGACAAATATTTTGCCAATTATTGCATATTGTGAATTCGTTAAAGTCTTTTTATTTATTTTCTTTTTCTCCACATTCCACCATTTTTGTGCAAAGTTTATACCATTTACAGCCTTAGGCTTTACGACAATTTCATTAACGCTATTACAAACAATTTCAACAATTTTTTTTAAGATTCACACTGTGGCGGAATCGTATAGAGAAAAATCCCTTTAGCTGTGCGTAGTTTTGCTCTTGAAATTCATTTAACTGATAAAGTGTTATTGCCAAAAGTGTTTAATTGAAATGTTGCTTTTTTGCAAAAATATTTTGCTTCCTGTTTGTTTAATGTAGAAAAACAAGATATAAAAATGAATGTGTTATTGGATTCCTATGTTGCATATGAAATGAAAATGAAAATTGATTTCAGTACAAAACAACAATTTTAGCTTATTGATATGAAATATCTTTAAAAAAGTAAATCGATTTGCCTACACAGAGGGAAAACCCATTTGAAAAGCACCAAAATCGACGTCATCATTTGTCAAAAACGAGCTCAGCACATTTGCTTTCATTATAAAAATTAGAGGGGTCAATATTTTTAAAAATCCTGATTCTTTTTTCGACAACAGCCGTATTTGTTTTGAAAGCAAAACATTATTTATTAATAACGTCTGGTACTTTTAAATATTGTATTTAATTACAAAGGGCTCTTGATATAAAAATCTCTGGTAAGTTTTTAATGATATTGTTCTTGATTTGACAGGGTTTGGTTTTATACTGGTGTTCTTAAAAAACTAAGAATAATTCGTTTCCAATTTAACGCCAGCCGTGCATGATTTTAAAATCTAATTTTTTCTCTCTGTGTACATATGAATTTAATGAAAATTAAATTTACGTTACATATTTAAATATCGTCGTTTGAAAAATCGAAAGCTCTTATTTGCATTTTACAGGAGAATCAGAAAACGTATTTTATTCTGACTTTTAAATTGTATTGAATTTTACGATACTTTCTTCTTCTTCTTAAAAACAGTCTAGATAATTTTTAATCACTTGGTAGTTTAAAGTATTTTTAATCGTTTTTGATATTTTGTTTCTACAAAATGCAACATTTTTAAATTAAAAGTGTTATTTTTAATCGCAAAAATCTTAATAATGGTAGAGGCATGAAAATTGACCCTAGAAAACGCAATAAATAAAAAACTCAATATTGATTTTTTTGATGATACGTATCTCTGGACTTTTGGCGACAGTATGCATGAATGTGTATAAAAAAGTTCTAGACGTTTGTTGTGAAAAGTTTTAAAATAGTTTTATTTGAATCTAATACCGACAAAACATACAAGACAGGTGTATTAAGTGTTTGTGTTCGTTTTAAGGTCAATTTACTTACTTAAATTACTTCCCTAATCGATGAAAGCATGTACCCACATCCGTCCTGCACTTTTAAAGATAATTAAAAAATTTAGCACTGAGAGGTATTTTAATATGGTAATTACTGACCCATTTTTACATAGAACTCATATGCATGTTCTCTTCGAACAGTTTTTGTCTACTAAAACTTCCACGGATATTGCATTATTCCCACAAAAGTTTGCGCGTATTAAAGATTTTTTTTTGGTCGAACATAGTTTTTTATGTCTGGGGAATAAGTTATAATATAGAAATTTTCTTTTACTTAAAAAAATAAAAATTAGTATTGAGTCCTTTTTAAGGAAATTTCTTTTCATATTTTGTGACCATTGGTCCAATAATTAATGGAACTCCCATAGAAAGCTTTAAGCGAAAATCCCGTTTATACTTCAAAAATGCATTAAGCATCCTGTGCCACATTTCTGTATTGTATGTGAGAAGTTCTTCAGTCGAGAAATTTATAGTTGCCCTGTCGACGACAGAATGAATCACAAAAAAAAAAAAGCTTTTCGTTCAAGTTTAATTTGCTTTATTTTAAAATTATATGAATTACTCTGTTAATAACTGGGAAACTATTGTAGTCTTAAAATATTTCTCGTTGTGAAAACTGCTCGCAATTTATAGAAACGAGGAACTGGAATCAAAACAAAATTTAGTTTAGAAATATTTCATGTGAAGGAAAATATTTGCGTAAAATATCTCATTAAGGCCATGGATTTAAAATTAAATTCTGGGAAATCTCTTATAATCCCACAAACTGTTAGAGATAATGCAACCGGGATGTTGCTTGTAAGGAATGATTTTTACCCAAAAATTTTTAATGGGTTTTAAATACTTTGTGTGACAAAAACTTTAGTTAAATATAGAAGATATTTATATGCTTAAAACGGTTAAAAATTAAAAAAATAATGGCCTCTAGATGATGATCTTTGGCCTAAAAAGGAGTTATATGATTAGTACCTGAAAACTTAGCTGAAACTTCCAGAAAGAGAAAAGAAATGACATGTTATAGAGTAGGTATTTAGGGTCCTGCTCAAGAACGATGGCCTTAACAGCGGCTCAAGCCAGTTATCAAATTTACAACGCATACTGTACAGCAAACCCTTGAATCATTAAAAAAATTAATTTCATTTGGCTTGTTTATGGACATGATAAATAGATGTTATTCTAAACTCGTTAGTAACCATCTGTTACATGTAATGACATACCTACAGTATCCTACTGCATGCAAATTTTGAAAACAAAAGAGAGTAGGATTTGATAATTCCATTACAATATTGTTATATAACAAATTCCTGAATTAAATACTAATTTGCACTTGCACCTAAGCAAAATCATCCAAACGAGTTAAGCGTCGATGGAACTCCGAGTGAGATCATTCCGGATATCAGACGTAGTCCGGGAAACAACTTTTTATTATATCCCTCAATGAGTGAAAAAAAAGAGTAGCCTTAAACAAATTAAAAGAGTTTAAATTACCAGCTCCAGATAACATCCCAGCTGTGCTGCTATAATTAGAGCATAAGCTTCAGCGAACAGATTTATTCTACCGCAGTGAAAAAAGTGCTGTAGATACCACTCCTAACAAAGGCAATCTTATTCCCTGTGTAATCCGAAGAGCTAACACCTTTCTCAGTTCAAACGGTATGAAATTGTAAATGCCCTGGTTGATTTAAAAAATTTTTCTTTTACTATTTTTCTCATTTAAATTTTATTCATCATTGAAACATGTAAACAATGTTTCTGTATTGGCGTTACAATCAACTCTTTTTATCACTTTTATTTTCTAAATGAATTCAAACATATTTTAAGTATTTACCTTGTAACGCAAATATTTAATATATTTGTTTAACTCTTTTAAAATTTTTATAACTTTTGTAAACTATTTTTGGTATCAGTTTTAGTTTAACAACAGCACAAAGATTTAAATTTAAACATTTTTTTAAGATATTTTGTACTATTTTTTATTGGCAACATTTCATTTTTCTGTCTGTTTGTGTGTGTGTGTGTGTATTAACCATGCAGTAAAAACAAACTAATAAAACATTTAGATTGGAAACCAAATAAAAATGGCATGAGAGAGAAATCTAATAAAGCCAAACAAAAAGAGTAAAAAAAATCGTATGTTGTTAGACCAAATAAACATGCGGCTGCCATTAGGAAAATTAAATTTTTCACCAGCCAAAAAAAAGGACTAAAGATTTTTTAATGCTGCAGTTGTTTTCGTTAAACAAATATTGGTGATTTCACTAAAAGGCTTAAGAGCAAATATATTTAAATACAAATTTTTTTGCAAAAAAGATATTTGCTTAACAATCTTATAATAATTTGTAATTTTTAAATATTTTTAACTTGTTTAAAATTTTTAATAAATTTAGTTTAAGTTTAACATTTTTCTTATAACAAGCAGCATCTCCACAGAAAAACAATTTTAACAACTTAGACGCCGTTTGGGAATATCAGGTTATAAAATCATTATCTTTTACGGATTTCATTTGATATAGATGCCAGTAAGTACTTATGCAAATGTTTGTCTATTTTTTTGTAATATTTTCAAGTTATTTTCTTAAATGGCTGCGAAGAAATACGTGTCAATCGTGGCATTTAATGATGACAAGTGTAAAGGTTTATTTTAGTCTTATGCTTTGCATTAAATATTTTTAAGGTGACTAAAGTAATACAGAATCTAAATGCTACGTGCCGTTTCTAAAAATGACACTGGGATTTACTTTTTATTATCTTTAACTGTAACTTTGAGGCATTTTAATATTGTCTTCTCATGCAAGACAAACGAGAGTTTTATTTCAAGGATTATTTAAGGTTAAATAAAATAAATTTGATGATTTTATGATGAGTAACTGCTACAACATTTCATTGTAATGGCTTTATTGGTATTGTTTAAGTTTTTTCTTGAATTCGTAGCATTGGTATAGAACCTGTTTTTTTAAAAGTGTAGTATTTTCTAAAAATTAATTTTTTTAATATGATAATTACTAAGAGTGAAAATTCGTATTAAATTTGAAAATAACTTTTCAGTTCACAGTGTTAAATATATAAAAAAAAGACTTTTAACTGTGTAGCTGTTATTTTGGCCGTCCTATGGTCCCTTAAAGTTTCTTGAAAAGCTTTAAAAAATAACAATAGATAATGCGAAGTAATTTTTTAGCTTGAATGCAGACAGTCTAAATTAGTGACTCCAATGAACTCTGTTGTTGGTTTTCCTTATTGTCTCAATCCAAGAAAGTCCTGTAATTTTAAACCCGTACTTGACTAAGCTTAAATAGATTATTGTGGGCATAAAAAATTAATCTTAAAAAAGAATAGCATTTTTTGATTAACGAATCTTTATTTAAGAAGAAGATTTTTATATTTTATTTAAAAAATTTTTATTATTTATTATTTTAAAACTTTTTCTATACTTGCCTTAGCTGGGATCGGACCTGTGACTCTCCGAACTGCAACACTAGCACCACCATCTATGCCAGCGAGACATTTTATTTTAAATTTAAAAAATTCATATAAAGCAACAAGTTTTCTGCTTGAGTTTTTAAAGTAGAACGATTAGACTTGATTTAAGAACTCCGAAGTACGAATGGTACTTAAAAATTTCAACATAATTTTAGATAAATTCAAAAAGAAAATTATTGATTTTTGAACGTATTTTTCTGCCTGTTTAGAAGAAATGTGGAAAGTGATGAAGCTCTGTTGGGAGGGGCCCTATTGTGTTATTAAAAAAGGGCCAGAATGTAGGGTTTGGATATGAGCAACAAATAAGTTTGCGGTATTTCATAAAGTGGGTAACGCCAGGGCTGGGATCAAAGGCATATTTTGGTATTCCTGTAAAGCACTGCAGAATGAAACATGTACCACAAAATAAAAATACTGCAGACTTCTGTAGGTTGTGAGATTATGAGGGAAAAATAGAGACCAAACACCTTGCTGCCATAGAGGTAGCTGGGACAGTTCTACTACGATGAACATGGTGAAGTCACTGGTTTTAAGTTTAATTTAATCCAGAGATTTATCAAGAGTGTGAGGGAGAAAGCCGAAATATAGCTTTCCACAGGGCTTGCGTATGCTTCGACAGAAAACAAAATTTTCCCTACTTTTTTCTTCCTTGTAACAGAAATTTTTTTTATTTCTCTTGCCTTTTCTACTTTTTTACCCCCTTATTTTTAAACTTTTTCATAGCAGGATCACTTGTCTTTGGGTACAAGTGTCGCGCCTCCTTTCTCATGACCCTTTGTACCCTTACCTTGTATGGAATCGTATTTGGAAAAAACTTTATTTTATATTTAATATTCTAAACCTAAAGCCATGATTTTTTTCTAATATTAAACTTTTTAGTGACTATTGAACAAACAAACAATTTACACGCTCACCTTCTAACAGGCAAAACAAGGCCCATAAATTTGCATCTTACCTCAGGTAATAGACATTCAAATTGCCTTTTTTGTGCGATATTTTGCAGTTATCTCATAAGCATAAACTTAGATCGTCCAGCTAATTACAGCTACAGGCAAGTATTCGCTTAAATTATTGGTTTTATCAAACTCATTAACTAACCCCAATACACAATAAAACAATTTAATGCAGCAGATTGTTTTAATAAAAACAAAATTAATTTATTTCCCCACAAATCTTCTTTGTAATGATGGCGAAGTTTAATTTGAAACGTTTTTACTAGTTTCTTAACTTTTCTACTTTTCTCATTTGAAGGATGTCAGATGCTTAACATTTTTCCTTAACAATGGTTTGAAAGTGTGTTGGTCAAAAAAATAAAAAAATTACTAAACTTTGTCAACATAAGCTTTGTTGCATGTAACAAAAGAAAATGCTTAACGAATTTGGCACTAATCTTCTTATAGGAAATAAGTTTGCCATTGGTTCTCAGTCATATGGGTTTCTTTTCAAACACATTTCTAATGTTTCGGTAAAAACAGAAATAAAAATACTTGGTATTAAGAGAAAGAAAAGCAAATATATAAGCTGCTAAGAAATTTCCGTTAAGTAAATTGATTTTGCTATTTTAACTAAAATTAAATCAAACCATTTATAAAGATGAAAAATTTCAATTCAATTAACAACACACACACAAACATATGTATGTTTTCTATAAATTTTTGCAATATTTTACTTTTACTATTGCATCTGTTTTTCTAGTGTTAAAATTTATTTCTCTTTTTCTGTCTCTTTCTCTTTCCTAATAAATATTTTTATCAAATTGTTTTGCCAAAAGATTCTGCATTTACATAGAAAAACATCTATTGACCCGTAAATAGAACCACAAAAAAACCAAATGTAATCGACTGTAAAAATTGCCTAATGGGGAGGTCAACATTAAAAACTGTTAGTCTTTTTTAAAAAGGAAAAACGATAATAAAGACATAAATATTTGAATATAAATTTCATATATTCATAAAGTTAATCTATGATACTAGAAACCATTTGCATATGTCCTTTTTTTTACATAATGGAACACACGAAAATAAAAATGAAATAAATTTCTGCTAAACCAGAACCCAAATATTAAGGTCATTTGAAAAGAAAATAATATAATTTATTTCAAAAGTTGTTTGTCTAACTTATTCAATATAATAAAGATATACTTGCCATAAATTTAATACGATATAGCTGCAGGAAGAGTAAATTATATTTTGAATAGTTGTATATAAGGAAGTAAGAGGAATATAGTATAGACTTTAAGCAAAATAGCTAAAAAATACTCTCATTTTATTTAGCCAATTTAATATATGTATTAAATAATGTGGTTTGATATCTATATGTAAAAAGGAATAGCCTTTATTACAAAATTACTGGCTGAGTGGCTGCCTGACTAACTGATTGAGAGAATGACTGACTGACTGAGTGAATGACTGACTCATTCCTTATTGCTCAACTTAAGCGCGCAAGGCTTGACACTGGAAATTAGGAGAGATGCTGCATCACCCGCCAAATTCGTTAATTTAGAGGGAATTTAGGGAAATGTGTACCTTAAGAAGGTAATTAGGATTTATTCGGTAAGCTGCTTTTTCCTTAACTATACACGATGGAAACAAAAGTTACTTCTAGTATCGTATTTTATTAAAAAAATAAACGGATTGGTTTGCGATATTAAGTTTTTGGTCAATTTTGTAACTTCTAAATGGATTTTAGTATTTTTTTGTGCCAGGATTCAGAAAAGGGGAACTATTACATATATATTAGTACTTTTTGGGAATTTTCGTGTATTTTTCTTAGGTGTTAAGTATAGAAATAAAAAAAGAAAGTTCAAAGAACCCCAATTAATGCCGAAAGTCAATCAAGTGTAAAAAGGTACTTCATGTTTGTGGTACTTTTTTCACTTTCTGGGACAATAAGCTTCCGTATATTAAATTGACAAAATTGGCCAAGATTGAGGCCGAAAATCAATTAGATGGTCAAAAGGTACTTATTTCTGGTTTTGGTACTTGTTTCAGATATTGAATCCAAAAATGTAAATTTAATATCATTACCCTTATTGAGTTCAAAATTGGGTTGTGAAAAATTTCCTTTTCATATATTTTTGGTATCTTTTTGCATTTTCCAGATTATAACTCTTTTAATGTCACCATAAGGACTCTTAGCCCAAATTGAGGTAAAAATTTAAGCAGGTGGTCAAAAACTCCCTATTTTACACTCTTGGTACAGTTTGCATTTTTTTTGAGGTTATGAGTGTAGAAATATGAAAATAAGTTCTATTTAAGGCCAAAGTCAATTCAACTAAGTAGAAAAAATGTTTGCCTTACATTTATGTTAGGTTTTAAGATTTTTTTTAAATTCAATTTTTAGAAATATAGAAAAGTATTTTTTATATTACTGGTATATTATTATAAATTAATAATTTAAAAAATGATAAAAATTTTACCTTCTTATGTTTGTAGTATTTTTTGGCATTAAATACTTTTTTAGTTGATATATGAAGCTGCGCTTATGAAGTAACGAAATATTTGCTAGCTTAGTACTTATTGAAAGCTGACTATTTTCTGTGCTGGGTTCACTTGACTACACAGCATACAGTATGATAAAGCAATTTTATCTGCATATAAGTTGCATAGTTTACTATTAGTACCAGTGATAGGTGACATATACAAAAATTTGAAAAGTGTTTCGTTGATCAGATAACCTGTGGTGGCCTTGTTTTACATATGTGCTTGTAATAATTATCATTTGAGTCCTAATAAAACGATAAATATATTAAAAACAGCCGAAAGAAAACAAACAATCGACCTGTAATCTTTTTCCAATTTTAATATTTAAAATTTTGTTTAAATTTATTTAGGTCCTAAAATAACTAACACTTATTGTAACCCTTTTAAATTAAAGCTTTTTTTAAAAAATTTAATAAACATATACTAAAAAATTAAAGCGAGCTCACCTTGAACGTTTTCTAACTCAACAACCTTTGTATTATATACATTTTTACATACGTTTTAACATTGACATTTCGTTTATTTTTTTCGCAGACATATTTTCTATCTCTTACACGTCTGCCAAAAATGCATTGAATTAATATAAACGTTCAAAAAATAAAGGTGACATTTATTCAGTTCTTTTTTGTCATTTTGCTTAATTGCCAGACGTTAATGAGACTCATTAGTTACCCATTGTTCTTAGCAAATTTCCACAAAGAAAAAAAAACTTTAATTTCTATATAAGGAATTTATTTACACAAAAATACTATAGAGCTTGGTCACGTTTGACAAATTTTGTTATTTAACAATAATAATGAAAAGAGTTAAAAAGAAAATTTTAATTACAGAAATTACCAAAAGACGTTTAAATTATTGTGGACAAAAGACGTCTGATTAATATTAACTGGGAGTAAAAATTACTCATACGTCACAAATCTTCAGATTTTTGTCTCTAATAGAGATAACTAAATTAAGAAATTTTAAAAAGCGTTTTGAATGTAATTTTTATAATTTTCTGGTTCACTATAATAAAAACATTTATGCTCTTACACATACATTCAGACCCATACCTAGTTACTGCATGCAATAATGCAATTTATGTTTATTACCCACCTTTACCAATTTTTGTTTGTTTTTAAAATTTATTACCTTCCAAATTTTGTCTATAATTTACTTTTAAATATAAAAATGGGGTTAAGTTTATACGGCCAAACTTTCTAATATCTATATATGTTTTAGCCAATGTTTGCCATGAATTAATATATCAAGCATTTAATTTGGAAACATATAATTATTCGAGAGAAAAAAAATAAAACTTCCCAACTTATATTACTTAATTTTTGTAAGTTTTAAATTAGTTTAAAAATATTTAAACATTCTACAAAAAGGTAAAAAAAAACAACTTTTTCTGTATAGTACTTTTTTAATAGAATTTGCAAAAAATTTATCCTTTGTTGATTGTTGCTAGATACTCTTGGGTTAGAAAACTTTCGTTGTAGAAACTTAAAGTTGCGAAATATATTTCAACCTCCAATTAAAAGCAAATATGGTCAAGTTTAAAAAAAGGCAAACTTAGAAAAGAAACAGGAAATTAAAATCAACAAATCAAATAAATTGTTAAAATGTTAAGTCAGGGATGGGTAATTGCATTGCGAGGGCAAAGATAAGAAAATGAAAGGGGACCGAGGGAAAGTCACACAGAATATGCCCGACAGTCTCATGATCCCGCGACAAACCATAAAGCTTGCAATTATCGCCGATCACTTGGCTGGGTAAACTCTAATGGGGAGTGATTGTAACTTTTTTACTTTAGGAAACCTAATAGGCAGTAAATCACAGTAGCTTTGTATGCCAAATTTAATTTTTTTTTGCAAAGAAATAATACAATAATACAAAACAATAAAACAATCTTTTACAAAAACTTGTAATCTTTAGAACAATTTGGTTTCTAGTTGAGCTTAAGTACAGCTCTAATTTAACTTTGATTTATTACTTTTTTTGTAAAAACACAAATATTAATATAAAATTTTTATTAGTATTTCTAAGTCAAACAAAAGAAACTGGTTTAAGGACACATAAAACGTAAATAAATGCAAAGAAAATAATCATGATTGTGTAGGCAGGCTAACATAATTTAGACAAACATAATTTAGAGAAGCACGAACAATACATCTGTAAATGCTCGCAGCAGTGTTTGCCATGTGGATAATCAAAATCACAGCTACCACTGCAAAAAACTATTTGTATGTGTGCATACTATAGGAATGCACAAGCATACTCCTCTACTTTGGGTGCGATAAAGTCAAAAATACTGCCAATTTTAGCAACTGCAACAGTTAATAAAATAAATTTTTCACCTTAAGTGTTTTTCTTTTGATTCCTGTTGGCATTAAAAGTATTAACAATATCTAATCCAGTAATGCTTAGTTCAATTGGCAACAGTATGTTTAGGATATCAAAACTATTTACTTAATGTGTATTCTTTTCAGCGAGGTTGAGAGAGGAGAATGGCATACAGCAATGCGGCGTTCACCATAGAGCGCCATCCAGTTGAAAGATGTGCAGCATTTGTGGGCAAGTTTCATTGAGAATCTTGCGGTATCGCCACTGTTAACCAATTGCAATTTGCAATTCATAGGAAATGAAAATGAAATCCTGACCCCTAATTGAGCAAAGACCGTGCTACCCCGATATCTAATGCTTCCCTTAGGCCCGTCCGTACACTACAAGTTCTATAAGTCTTAAAAAAGGTGATATAATCTGCTTCTCCCTTTAAAATTTAAAGAATATTTTTATGCAAACCAAATTTTCCGGTGTGCACTAGCTAAACAGATCGGATATTCAATGCTAGTGTTCACACCATTATGTCTGCTTGGGCCCAGTTCTGTAAAATAAAATGAACCTTATTTAAAGTCAATTCTTTATAGCATACATATCGTAATAGCATATATCTTGTAATAGCTTCTACGTTGGCCCGTCTGTATACTCCAAGTGCTATAAGTCTTAAAGAGGTGATATAATCTGCTTCTCCCTTTAAAATTCCAAGAATAACTTTATGCAGACGAAAGCTTCCGGTGTGCACTAAATAAGCAGATCGGATATTCAGCTCTGGTGTTCAACCATTATGTCTACTTGCACCCATTTGTGTAAAGTGAAAAGTCAATTCTATATAGGATACATCTCGTAATAGTGAACGAACTTCCCCTACCCTCCCGAGATAGCATTGATATGACATTCTCCATATATTCGACTATTTTAATAGAAGGTGGCACAGAAATCAAAACTGTCAGGTGAATCTTATGCAGTTTATGCTTTTCCTATTTTTAACATTAATAGCCCAATCACTGATTTTCATTACAGAGAACTAAAGGCAATGATAATTTGACAAATAGTACTAAAATGATACCTCCTGTCCCCGCAAAAGTCAGGGTTTTTGCTGAGTACGATCCTTGCTATTGCTTGGGAGGTAAATATATAAAGAGCCGCTGTAAGTTAAGTTCGAAACTTCTTCTCTCCTTCTTTTGTTCTTTGAAGTGAAAACTTAATGCGTTTATATTTTTTGGGATTAAAAGGGTTTAAAATATTTCATTTGGTCTTCTGCAGAATTACCTAATTAAAAAAACTTAAAGATCGACGTAGCACCTAACAAGCGCTTGCACTTTTAACGATTTAACGTTTTGATTTATGACAAAAGCAGAAACAAACGGAATTATTAAGGGCATAAGCTATACCGAAAAGATATGCAGTCTTTTTTAAACCCAAGATTAATATTTTTAAGATTAGCATCCAACAATTTACTATTCTTTATTGAAATGTTTTGCACGGTATCAAGCTTACAAATTGCTGTTACTGTTTACACTTGCATGTTTTGAGATTAGTTTTTAACTATCACAGCAACTCTACATTTTATATTGAAAAACTAAATTTACTTAGCACTTGCAAAAAAATTCTTGCAGTCAGCATTAGTGCAAGAATTAGAAGCACAAGGTAGAAGAAATAGTTGCAATCTCTCTAATGGCCACCAGTTCAAGTACTTTCTTTTTTATTTTAAATTTTTTTTTTCTATTTTTATCATGCGACTTGTGAACAACTTGAGTCACGTTAAATTTCTTTTTCATAGAGGTAAAGTGTTGTGCAGTTTTGAGTGTGAGTAGAAACAGAAATTGTTAGTCGAACTTATAAACATTAACGAAAGTTTGTGTATGTATATGTTAAGCCCCACAGCAGCTAAATTGCTTGCACAACCAGGTGTTCTTAAATGTATTTATGTATGTGTTTAGACACAGTTAAATATTTGTGTAGTTATGAGTGTGTGTGCTTGTATGTTTTGTGTTAATATTTAAGAGTAAAATTGCTAAAGGAGCAGCATTTTTTTTTTTTTGTTTTACTTACCTGTAGAAGTGATTGCAACTTACGTTGCTGTTGGTAACTTATATTAATTTTAAAATACAGAGTGACAAAATTAATCGATTTCGAATTTTATTGAATGATTATATTAAAAGTTTTCTAATAACATAATTGTGAAAACAAAACAATAAATCATTAAAAACCAACATTGTAATATTAAAAATAGTTATTTCTTTTATTTTTTTTATTTTCCTATTTCATCCATTGGCAGTTATGAGAAATTTAAAATTGTAGGGTATTTTTGGTTAGAAATGTCTGATCGCTTAGAGTTTTTGAATGTGTTAATATTATTGTGTCCTTTGCTATTTTTCATAGTTACAACCTTTATAGCAAAAAGCAACAATTGCCTCACCTAAGCTATAAAAATGTGTTGAGGAAAAACCCGTTGTGTTTTTTTTGTCTGTTAGAATTGTTTGTTTAACAAAAGTTTTTCTCTTTTTCTATTTCACTTCCTTAAGGAAAGACAACTTCCGTCTTTTGAAACTCTTGATTTTTTTATAATTTTTTTATCCTACAAGGGTTTGTTGAAGCAAAACCTGCAACTGTAATACTTATGTTGTAATGATTGTTGTCATTGTAGTTGCTGTTGTTTAGTTGTGGTTCTTTTTCTAAAATAGTAAATGTATTTGATTTAATAAAATTGCCTGTTATTGTATTGGTAAACAATGTAATTGAAGTGTTTTACAAACAGAGACTTACAATTAAAAATAATAAAAAGAATATTAACAATTGCCAACAATTTTAGATAAATATTTTTTATTTTGTTTGAAATTTCTTTTTTTTTTTCCTAAAGAGCTTTTAATTTAAAACTAATCAAGTTAAGCATAATTTTTTTACAGGTTGCATTTGTATATTAAATACTAACATGCCTTTAGTTTAGTTCTGGTATCTAAAAGCTATTTGAGAAATTTCATAAACCTTTATTGTTAAAAACCCTTAAGAAAAACAAATACAATAATTACATCAGTTGTTATTTATTTTCTAAAGTGCCATTTAACTCGTTAAACAGGAAAGAAACATAAGAGGATCTTAAGATAACCTGACAGTTTAAAACAACTTAATAATAACAACAAATAATTGCAGTGATTCTGAACATCTTTTAAACTTTTCCCAACGTTTTTCTTTTCTTAATATTACATATGTATTTGTAAACTACTAATAGTAATACATATATAAAAGCTATAGGTGATCAGATAGCTTAAATTTAAATTCTAGTAAAAATCTTCTTTTTTTTTAATTTTTTTATTATTAATATTTTTTTAACTATCTATATTAAAAATTGTGTTATAACAAGGTTCAAGTTTAAGTCTCGTATCCAAATTTTTAATATAACAAAGGTTCTTTCCATACAAAACCAGTATTTGAGTCTACTTTAAATTTAAAATTTTTTTGCATACAACCCTTAATCCATATAGTACATATAGTACCCAACACAAAAAACATGAACGTTAACTAAAATTGGAAAGTAAACTCCAAAAACTCAATGCCTCTGTGATCTAGTGGAAGAGTCCCAGCCTGGCAATCAGGAGTTTTCAGGATCAATGTTAGATTGCGTCAACAATTCTTTAATATCTTTCCTTTTTTTTTATTTTTATTATTGAGTTTTTTTCGTAGTTTACTAATTTCTTTTCTCTTCT
Organism: Melanophora roralis; assembly: GCA_963583895.1. Lineage (NCBI taxonomy): Eukaryota > Metazoa > Arthropoda > Insecta > Diptera > Rhinophoridae > Melanophora > Melanophora roralis. The sequence continues at coordinate 102,099,865 of OY757188.1, read as the reverse complement.
TTTCTCCTCTCCTGTTTTTAATGTTTTGTTCCTGTTTTGGTTGAGTTCAGTTGACTTGAGTAAAGTTTAAAAAATAGAATGATTTGATTGTTAAGTGGTTAGATCATACTGACTGGGACGGACGACGGATTTCGCACTACACGGCAAACTCGTCTGTTGAAATCCGTTGCTTTAATTCGTTAACTGAAACACATTTAGAACGGATAACACAGCTGTGATAGAGTTAACACATTTCCTAAAAAAGAAGCACTAATTAATAAAAATAACAATAAAGCAGCTTTTTAAATATATAAATACAACACTAAAAATACTTTAAGTGTATTATCTGCAACAAATAAAAAGTGAAAATAATTCTTAAGGTGTAAAGTAGCTTTGTTTAATAACAAAACAAAAAAAATTAAAAGAAAAATGGTCGCTCTGTGCCAATTACTCCTCGGCGTAAGAAATAGAAAAAAAGCCCTATTGCAGAGTTCGTTTCGCATGACGAATTTCAGTCAACTCACTGTTTGTGTGTATTTTCATATACATAAATTTGTTTTATTTTCTAAGATAAATATTCGCAACAAAAAATTTTTCGTTCGTCCCAGTTGCGTTTAAAGCATAATTATTGCAATCATAAGTTCCCTGGCTTGAGTCGTTGTTAAGGCTTGCAATGTATACAAAAAATAGTTGGTTTTGTATATTAAACATTATTTAAAATGCTACTAAATAAAATTATATATAAACAAACAAACAAGCAAATATATCTATATACATATATGTATGTATGTAAATATATATAAAAAAATTATAAGACAAATTTTTTAATTTATTTAATAGTTCCTCAAATGCTTTACCTAATATGTGTCTAATTTTGGTTTTTTTTGATTTAATCGATTAATTTATATGCTATTTTTGTTATTGAAAGGTTTAGAAATTTTTTTGTTCAAATTGTTTAATTGGATTTGCGATTTTTCAAATAGATTGCAATTTAATCTGCCAAATCTTAATTGAAAATAATTTCTAGTTTTTTTTCAGTGAAAATTTTTTGACTCCAATTTTTGTCAGAAGCAAACTAAATGAACAGAACCATTTTTAAGTATTTAAATTGAAAATCTATACAAATAATTTTTTTTTATTTTATTTGTTTGCTTTTTAGAAAATAAAAATTTTGAAAGTTTCTAAATGAAATTTGGTTAATATGTAATAAGGCAAACCATTTAAACAAAAACTAATTATAGGAAAATAAAATACAAAACAACATCAATAAAATTAATATTAATATTTGTTAGGAGAAATAGAGTTCGTTAAGAAAAACCAATCAAATGAATAATGGGGCGCAATAAATTTAACGGAATATTTAAATTAAATATATTAAAAATTTTATTTTGAGGAAACGTTTGTAATATGAATTTTATTTCTATAGTTTTTATCAAATCTTCTACCAAATTTTGTGAAAAGAGAAAAATATTATAAAACAACATTTTAATAAAAATATTTTGCTATATACAACTCTAATCAAAACTCTTTATTTCTATTTCATTAAGAAATTCTGCTTTAAAACAACAAAACTTTTTTTAAAAGAGAAAACGATAACAGCAGAAGGTTTAACTTAAAAATCCTCTTGTACGTGATGGTCATGATGATGGTCATGTCCTTAAGTACTTATTTTTTATTAAGACTTCTAAAGACGCAAAGCAAACACACTTAATTATATTTATGAGAAAGCAAAACAAAAAATATAAAAATGACTCCTAAGAGTTTAAATGAAAAAATTGAGAAATTTAAAAAATGATTTCTGAAGAAGCTTAGAAAAAAAACTGTGGATGGTTTTATATGAAAAAAATAAGATGCTTCAGTTTTCGTTATTAACCTCTACATCAAAAGATTTAATTACTGTCATCATCTTTAACAAATTGCTTACGATGAATTTACGAAAGGGCATTTGACTGTGATAATTAAAGCAAATTTGTTTAAGTTAGCAAAGATTAGGCAAAAGCGCCTCAATGTAAGAGGGCAAGTTGTGGGAGATAATAAACAAATAATTTATAATAAAAATATTAATCTATAAATGCGAGAATTGCATAAATTAATAAAACAATTAAGCAAATAAAATATTCAATAAATTGTCTGCATTAGTTGTTGGCAATCTGGTAAATTGTTTGGATTCGATTTTTTCTATATTTTCTAAAGCTAAATAAATCCAAAGTTTTATCAGATCTAAAAAAATTGTAAAAACCTTGCTTCTATATGCACTGAATGCAATTGACCCAAAATAACACATTAAAATAACAGAAATGTTTTAGGCGAACTTTCTAACAAGCCAACTGTTTTCAACTTTCAATACCAACATGAAAAAAATTTGTTAACCCAAAGCAATTTTCAAGTTCAACTATATTTGCAAAAAAATAAGTTTCTCCCAAAAAAACTAACAATTTTCAAAACAGCATTAAAGCAACAGAAGAGTAATAAAATCATAAAATATCTCTCAACAATTATGTTGTGCACATTTCCCAAAGGGTTTTCAATAATGTGATTTTCGCTGGAAATTTTTTCTAACAATTCTTAGTTGCACATACAATCACACAGCCAACTGTTTGAATTAAGTTTTTTATCATGATTTTGCTGCAAATGCAATTGTGTGCACAAGTGTGCATTACAGTGCAACAATCATGAAAACAATTCCCCAATTTATTGTTGTGTTTTTGCTCTTCATGTTTTTTTTTCCAAGTTCCCTTCGACAACATTGATTTTGTTGGCAACAGTTTTAACAACAAGTTTCAAAAAACCTGTGCGGAATGTAAACAAAAAATTAAAAACCAAAAGAACATGAACTGTTAAAGATATAGGCAACAGCTATAGAATTTTAAAATGTTCGCGTGTAAAGTGATATGATCCCCAGGGTAATATAACACTTTGCCTTGTTGTTTCCATTTTGGTGATTCCACACAACACAAACGGCAACTTAAACAAAAAAAAACTATGAGTACAACTACAAAGTAGCTCAGGAAGGCAAGCAAGCATTCAGGCAGTTATTTAACAATTCCATGAAAACAACTTAATAGCAGTAGAATTGTTTTTGAATTTTTGATCAAGTTAAAAACTCCAAGACCTATAAAGGTTTTGTTTGCTTTATATTTTGATGTGTGTTAGCAGGCAAAGTTTTAAAATTATTTACAATTTAATTATAAAATTTCTTTGGGTTTTTATATTGCAGAATAAATTTTGGAAAAAATATATAATTGGAACCTTAGCCTAAAAACTTGAGAGGTTAACTATTTGAAAAATTATAATGAATATTAAAAAAATATAGACGTTTTCATGATTTGTTCAACATATTAGTAAATAATGTTTTTTCCCTGTTGTTTTTTCTTTCCCACACGTGAGATCATCAACATCACCATCAATTATATCGGTTTACTTAAAATCACTTCCTGAGCTGGTTAAAGCGTTATCATACGTTTGTCTGACTAGGTATTCTATTAATCTAATAATTCTATCGAAATATAAAAACAGTTGTACAATAGAAAAAATCCTGGCAAATTGTTTAAGAGTCTATTATGAAAAAAGCTTTAATTAAAAAATATGTCCGTAAATGACCCTTCGGCCGAGGACAAGGTATTTACGCTCTTAGATACGAAACGACGTCTTCGCTATAGCCTTCGGCTGTTTGGTGAAAGCGGCTAAAATTTAAAAGAAAATAAATTTAACAGATTACTTTTTTTGAGCTCTATGGTCGAACAAAATCTCAAATTGAAAATAAATTTAGATCCTTACAACCATGTTGATGCAGCTTTGTTCCATAGACTTCATTCTGTAATAAACACGAAAGAATTATTAAAATATGTTTATTTTTAAGCAAGTTACGGCTAATTTAATTTAAAAGTTGTTGGTAAATATGCAAGATGTTTGAATTAATAATACAAAAGTTTTCTTTAATAATGTAGTATTGTGTCTAAAAAATCTGACAAAAAATATTTTTAATACCTCTTTTGCCACATGATCTTTACTGTTATTCTGTAAGAGGGTTAAAGTAAGGACCCCATTTATTATTGAAAAGTTTCAAGTTTAGGTAGACTTTAAAAAACCGAAAGCCACTTGTTTTATTTTTTAATATAGTGTTAATATAAATATAAGCGTTTTAAAAAAGTAGAAGCGACTTTGCAAGATTTTTTACTGTTTTTCGTACCTGTCCAAGTAGGAATTAGGCTATTTTTTTACTACATGGCGCAAACCTACAAAGCTGCCCACTCTGAAATAGCAAAGTTGTTAGAAGAAAGTTTTTATTTTATGCTGGACTTCAAACTGCACATCTGAATTTATTTATTTTATTAAGGTGTTTCTGCCAAATTAAATAAGGAATTTTATTTTTTTTATGTTCTTTAAAAAAGAACATTTTAAATCTAGGTGTATCCCTGCTCGAAATTGTTGGAAATTTTGACGGACAAAGTATGTTAATATTAATATTTCAAGAATTGCATTAAGCTATTGATATTTTTCTCTCCGGTTTGGCAAATTAAATTTTAAGGATATATGGGAAGAACACGAATCCTTGAAATTGAAGTAATACATTTTGAGTTTTGATTTAATTTTATCAATTTAAGTATGTGTGCCAAGTTAGAAACAAAAAAATTTTATTTTTTGATCCTTATAAATTATTAAAAAAAAACATTTTCGAGGCAGGCGTATCCTTGTTGGAATTAAATGGTATTTAGGCAGGTCACGAACCATGTTATGACTACTATGTGTAAAAGATTTCATTTAGCTATCATTTTTTTTTCTCTCTTTATGGCATGTTTAATTTTGAGGATAAGGACACGAATCCTTGGAGCTTAAGTGATACAATTTTAGGTTTTAAATACATATGCTTTGTCAATCAAAATATTCATACTTAATTTCAATATTAAATATTTTTTTACTCGATTTTTCGTTCGTTTAATAAAGGACACTTTTAAGACAGGCATGTCCTTGTTTTGAATTTAAAAAAAAGTACACAAATTATTAGAGACGTTGCATCTTACTTCTGTACAAAATTTTATTAATCTAAAAATTTTTTCCTTTTTGATATGTCAATTTTCATTTTAAGGATACATAGGAAGGACACGAGTCCTTAGAACTGAAATGATACAAGTTTAGGCCTGATCATATTTTATGAAACAAAATAAGTGTATCAAGTTTTGTTACGTTATGAAAAGTCCTTTTATTTAACGCACCTCGTTATGTTAAATCACTACACAGAGAGACGCAGGAACTAAAAACGTTGGTATTTTCATTCACTGAATTTAATAAATAAATGTTGCTCCTGCTTTTGTACACGGCCGAAGGCAACAGGGAAGCTGAATGTTTGAATCAACGAGACTTTAAATCATTGTGATTGGCCGAAGGCAGTCAGTCTACAAGTCTTTTTGAATGGAAATACTAGCACAACGTTCCTTTTACTTAGACATGCCCAAAATGAATTTAGCGTACTTAAGCTTTTCTTATGTTAGCCTTTTTTTGGCGGCCATTTTCCTTTAACCAGTTTTTATAAAATTAAATATAAAAAATAGGCCTAAGATATTTGAAAACGGCCCTAAATTTTTCTTGTTGCTCTAATAATTTTTTATTTTCACAAATGGGACAATTTTTCCTTGGTCTTTAATTATAAATTTTTGGGCTTTTTTTCATTTCTAAAATTTGGTTGGCTTTTCATTTTTGAAATTGAATAAATCTTTAATTTAGTGTTTTGGGGCCATTTTTCATTGGGGCTAGGAAATGGTTCTGGTTCTTACACTTTATATAAAGGAGACAGAGCTTTTAATTCTTTGTACTGTTAATGTTCTGTACAAGTAGCAGGACGATTATGCTAGCCGATTGCTAAACATTCACCAAAGGGAATATATCTTCCATTTTATTTATTTAAGTTTCGAAAAACAATTTTAAATAATTATTGAGCAAAAAAACCAAAATTTTCTTTTCTATAGACATTTTTTTAAAATGATCAATTGCCACAACGGAACAGAAAAAAAAATTTTAAATGTTTTATATAAAACTAACCGCTGAAATCAGACCGTTTAACTACAATTAAATATTTTTTTTTACTGCTGATATACTAATAATTCTTTATTTATCAATAGTTTAAATTTTTTGTATCAAAAAATTTTTAAATTTCGCTTAAACAGCTTTTGCGAAACCAACACGTTTATTTTCCAAATCAAATGTTGTATAATATTTACCAATGAAAACATCTCCTAAGATCCAGATGTTCATGCCAGCATCTTCGAATGCAGTAGCACACTGGTCCCCAGACTGAATGACATAATCTTGAGGTCCCAATGTATAAACACCGTCACCAATGTGGAAAGATACTTCTGGCAAATTGTTAAGTGCAGAACAATTAAGCATAAACTCATAAGAATTTGAGTTGAAAATGGCACCAATAGCAGTTTGAAGTGTCAAGTAAATGTTGGAAGGAACACCGATAAGGGAAGTGCCAGTATCAGCAATGGCTTGACATTGGAAACAAACATTAATGTCTTTAACAGTGGCAGATCCCATTTCGAATTGCCAGTAACCTTGGTTGGAAACAGGAACATAGTGGATATCACCGGTATAATGGGTGGGATCATTTCCACCCAAAACCATGACACCACCTTCAGCAGAGGTACCATTACGAGCCAAGTAAAAGGAAAATACCTGAGAATCCAACAGACCTTGTGAGACCATGTTATAGAAAGGTGGCACAACATTATCGACCGATATCTGTTGGAAGCCCATGCCCAAGATGCCATCAAAAGGAGCATAGACAAATGATTGACCAGGTTCATTAGTGGCAGCAGCAAATACTTGACTTTGAACAGTCAAACCTTCAACGTTTACAATATCCTGCACCAAATAACCAGACAAACTGCCAGAACCGTATAGGATTGCAAAATTTTTCCCAATATACTTATAAGTGGATGAAGCCCTGCCATCATAACGATTGTGCTGTTGACATGCCAAGTTGTTGGGAGAACAGGGTACTGTTGGTATCCACATGTTCGAGGAACCAGTATCAAATAATATGTAAAACTCTTGTGGTGGTGAACCAACAGTAATTTTTCCATAATACGAATCCTGCACATAGTTAAAAAGTTTTTCTATATGAACGCTGCATTCGTCCTTAACATTATATTTTCCTCTCAATTGTATCAATTCGTTTGACTTAGTTTTCTTCTCCTTCACCTTATGCAGTGGCACACTGACCAAAGCAGCCTCTGTTAAGAGAAATATACTAAGAAGCACTAAAAATTGCTTAAACATGTTGGCTGATGACTCGAAGACTTGTTGAAAAGTGCTGGAAAACTTCTATTTTATAGTAAAATTTTTATCAAACTAGCTCCCGAAAATAGATAAAAGTTGCATTTATTTGATTTACTTAATGATTGCGAACTATAAATTGATCGTTTTCGGTCCCATTAATTATGATTTTAATATCATTCAAAAAAATTCTAATTACTAAACAAATTGTTTATCTATAAAGCTGAAGCTAAACGGGAAACAATAATAATTGATTTTAGTTTTTGTAAAGCAATAGCATTTTTGTATCGGCAGCCATGCAACGTTATCGCAGTTTTGTTAAAAAATATTTCACACATTTAAGATTGTTTTAAAGCAAAAATTAAAGTGTTTTTAGTTTTTAAGAAACAATGTGACTTTGAAGATAGACTTAAAAATTACTAAAATTTGAGCAATATATTTCAGGATTTTAATTTAGCTTTCTTAGTTATTTTATAAGGTTTGCTATAGGCTTAGTTTGTCTCTTTAAATTATATTTCTTCCCACGCAAAATCATGAGTAGAATTCAAGAAAATTCTTAAAAAAATTTTAAATATTTTTTGCCTTAATTGACTCTTATACCAGCAAGCGTTTGGTTTTTTAGGGGTTATGTATTTTCTGGGTAAAGGTACTCAGCAAGCGTCAGGAACCTTGTTGGATAAAATACTTGTGCATGTAGTTTTACGTCGATACCGATATTTACACGTCACACCGACATGTCATTGTCGGTCGCAAAATTATAGATCAATAATAAATAGACCGAAATAAAGTTTAGGGTAACAATTGAAATCATAGAGTCCTACAAATTTTAAAAGTTTTATGGGAAAAAGTAATATTTGAGTCAGGTTTAGTCGATACTTGTTATTCTGTGAGGCTTATTGCATGAACAATTTGTGAAATAATAAACTTCTTATCACCAGTTTTAATAGGCTTTTTCTTTTTTTGCCAAAATCTTATCAAAACCCAATTTTATTTAAAAAATTATCTTTACTTTCAATACTTTTCTTTATACAAAGATATCTTTATCTCCTGATTCTAGTAATTTTTAGGATTTTTTTAAACAATTTTAAATTTATTGTTTCCTTAAGTCCCGTTTCGAGATACTTCATTTGCTTAACTAGTCGGTCATTTATGGTTTCCCATATGGGTCATTGCCCAAAATATGCATAGATTTTCATGCACTATAATCTTTTGCGCTTTGTCTCCAAACTTTACCGCTTAGTTTAGATATATTTTCCCCGGATTTAGTCTTTCCAACGGAGTTTTGGTCGTCCCCCTTTGCATTTACTACGAAACTATATTCAAACGTCTCTTTCGCTTAAGCATCTTTATTTATTTGCACAACATATGCCAGCTAGCGCAGTCTTTAGGTTTTTGAGCCCTTGACTACATCGATGCTGGCATATAGTTAATACAGCTATTTGCTCTTACGATGCTGCCTTCAAAGACTGGCCCATGAATCTTTCAAAGTATTTTTATCTCAAGCACTGCAAGAACATCTGTGCTTGCCCCTTCACTGTATATATAGATTTACTAAGTGTCTTGTGTAATATGAGCCTTGTCATCCAAGAAACGGCTCTGTTTTTAATGTTTGATTATGGTAAAACAAAATCTATTAGCAAGGGTAAGTATTTGCTTTATTTTCAAACTGATATTGTCCATCTTATTTATGATGGCATCGAGGTACACAAATTCCCCTACTACCTCGATTAATAGGTTTATGTAAGCAACATGTGGCACGACCTTCTCCAGAAAAATATAAAAGAGGTTGCAAAACAGGCTGTTACTATACTTGAAGCCACGTTTTATAGTGAAGGGCTCAGAAAAATATTTTTCGATCTTTGCTGGTGATTTTGTTTCCGTTAATGTCACCTTACACACTGTAATAAGCTTTGCAGGTGTACCGAATCCACATAAGGCTGCAAACACTTTTGCTTGAAACGGACTATCAGAAGCAGACTAGGAGGTAACTGTCGATCTATTTCTTTTACAGTTGTTCTTAAGACTAGACGAATTGTAAGTATCTGTTCGGTAGTAAATTTATTAGGTCTTAAGCCATTTGATAAAGTCCAAATCTTGCAAATCTAAAATCAGCTTCAGGGCGTAAATAATGTCTTGCAACCATTTAGAATCACACATTTATGTATTAAGTCATCTAAATACATATGTTTTTTGCTAAAATAATTTTTATTTGTATGAAAATGACAAATTTTGCACAAAGAATTGTTGACAAATTGTAAACATTTAGTATGCTAAGTGATAAAAAAACTCAAAGAGCGAAGGTAGACTTGAATGCATATGTAGAGTTGTATGCATATGTTTTTTGTATTGTACGTATGGTTGTGTGTATATGAACGTAAGCATGTAAAATGGTACAATAAGAACCCATGTCTACGTTAATAACGCCTTCTCTCAGGTAAAGTTCAAATATTAATGAAAAAGATAAATTATACCACAGATAAGGTTTTTTTAAATATTATTGCTTTTTAAAAGAATTAAAAAAAATCATTTTCAAATAAATTACTTAAATGCCAGACAATATTTTGTATGCAAAAGTTGAAACATTAGCGGGTCATAACAATACAAGTAATCATTTAAATTTTATGTTTAAGCGAGGTTTTGAAAATTAAAATTTTAATGGCAATAAGATAGTGATTAATTAATTTAAATAAAAAATTATAATAGTTTTTATCTTTTCTTTTAGATTTGTGTGTGTGTACTTATGTAAGTCCATATAATACATCTGACAATTAAGAATTTAATTATAGCCACACCACTACTGGTAAGGGTATAGTGTATAATGCCGTTGTTTTTATGGCACTCAAAATTTAAAGTCAAAAATCCACCTAAAGTATACAAATCGACTTTGAATCACTGCCCAATTAGATTAAAAAAGGGAATTTGTTCTTCCGGCTAGCTGTCGAAGTGAAACTTATGAAATTTGGTAATAAAAAGTTTTTTATCAAGCGCCTTGTTTCACCTACTGAAAATGTTTATATATTTTTAAATTTCTATTTTTCGTTTATATTTTTTGATCATTGCGTAATTTTTCATGTCCAACTTTTTCTTTTATGTTTCATTCAAATGCACTAACTGCATTTTTTGAAGACCCTTTACACGAGAATCACTATAAACCCCAGAACATTAGTTATGTTTGTCGGCATCGAAACTAAATTTGATCAAGAAACATTAATAGATTGATTTACAAGCCCCTTAAAACAACCTTAATTACACTTTAAAAGATAATGATACGAAACATAAATTGTATTGTACTGAAGGCCAGACATACTGCCTCAAGTTGTTATCAAGAACAACTTCAGTGGAAATATATTTTATATTTGATTATAAAGTAAAAGATTTCTACCAATTATATTTCAGAACCTTTTAATTACATTTTAAACCTTTTTTAATTCAATTTTAGAAATTTCTAATTTAATTTCAGAAATTCTGAAAAAAATTCGAATAAATAAAATTATAAAATGCAACTAGTAAATTTTTAAACAGAACTAAAATCTTTTTAAAATTAATTAGAAGTTTCTTGAATTGAATTAGATTTATACCCCAAGTAAAGATTAAAGCTAACTGCACTGATCTAAAACCAAATCGACAGTCCAAGGGCCAAACAGCGGCATTCCATTCAACTGAAAATCTTACTATCGATGGAGTTTCAATGAAATTTTTTCCAATTTCGATCTAAATGGAATGCTGTGATTGAATAGAAGTCTGGGCCGATGTCCAAAGGAACGTTTTTTTATACGAATGGCTCTATTTGGTGGGAAGAATGTGACTGGTCCCTTCTTAATTAAAATTCTGACACCCTAACTACTTCCACTTTCCAGACCACAACACTGACCTATAAGCGAAGGTCCGAGAAACCCCGAAATGTTTGTCCTAGCTCAGGGCATAGACAGCTCCAACAGATGGAAACCTCTGTACAAAAAGCTAAATGTCATTTATAGCAATTTTCTCGAAGAGCAGTGATTACTCAGAATATCGCCAACTAAGTATTACATGGGTTCCTAGAAACCGCAAGGGTAATCGAAAATTAACTATTGAAAATTCTGGAAACAAAGCTTAGAAAGCAGCAAGTAGTTTACCAACCAAAAACCTCTCGTGACAATGGAGACCGGGTTAAAAAGGTGAGCGAAAACTGCCCGCTGGGGCAAATGAGGACAAGGCTAGGGAGATCTTGTAACTAGGGAATCCTGATTTTACCAGAGTGGTGACTATTTGGCCCGGGGCTGCGAAAAAAACCAGTCAACTTGCTGCAATATTTCCCGTGTCACTGCCCAGCTTTTGCACAGGTCAGAGCCTGATGATTATGCCTTCCCCATCACTTGCAAATTTCTCCTCCTAAATAATTTTTCATTGTGAGGAGTGTACAACATGCTGCTGTCCTAAGCATATGTCCTGCGGGACTTGAGGCCTTTCTCCAATGTTGCCTAATGTCAGCCTTTCCTTACCCAAATATTTAACGTACCATAGCAATCATTTTGTTTATTATTACAAGTTTACTAATTTTTACGCAAACTTAAATATAAATGCGAATCAAGTTTAAAATTCCATTTTGCCATTCTATTCAAAGGTCGTACTTTTATTTAAGATATTTCAAATGTATACGTTAACCCCTTTTACCATATTCCCATTTTTTCCAACATAATATATTTGTACCTGTCTAGACGGCAAACAAAATAGTCATATTTTCTTTTTTAAAGACAATAAAAAAGCTTTCCTCACAATTTTACAACGACCTTAAATATCATAAAGATAACTAAAGAAAAGGATATCAACATACACATGTATGTACATACATACGTATGTAAATATGTACATAGGTATTACATGCATATGTTTAAACCAATATTTCTTAATTAAGGTTTCGGCATAACGTCAATTGCGCATAAACAAAACAAAAAATTTTAAATACTGGGAAATAAGTTTATTCTTAACTTAAACGACGAGAATTTATGTTTTAACTAGACAAAAAAATACATTTTCCAAAGGTAAATGACAAAGTCAGAAAAACCACTCTTTAGCTAAATAACGTTAAAACAAAATAGTTTACGACAACTCGACAATCAACATTAATGTTTATGGGATAGAAAAACATATCAGTTTTTTAAGGTTTTTATTTTTACTCTGCATTAGTTTACTGCAGACAAGGCCATGAATATGATTCAATGTGTTCGAATGTTAAAATGTTTTTAAACGAATACAACAAAATTCAAAAACAACAACAAAAGCTACCAAATATGAGTATTTCATGACAATCCTTTTTTATAAAACAACCGCCCAACAGCCAAACAAATAAAAAATCCTAAATATTTTTAGTGAGATAGGACTATGATGGCATATATCTATCACCAACTAAACGATTTAGAATATGTTCACTGCTAAATTGCCTTTATAAACGTGAAAATACGTTGTGAAGAATTTATGTTGACATCCATTAAAGCAGGTAACGATGACAGGGGTAAAAAATATCATCAATATCTGAAAAGGTGTCAAAAATCATAAAACATTTAAGTGATGCAAAAATGGCATTTAAAAGAAATGATTTAAAAATGTCCTTTAATTAAATTGAAGTGCTCACCCCTTTGCTCTATTTTAACTAATTGTTAATTTATTTATTAATAAAGCGTTTTATAAAAACGGATGTTAATTCATTTAACGGAAGTTGCTATAAGCTAAAAACAAACTTATTTTAACGAGAAAACATATGAAACATCAATGTATCTTATTATAAAATATAACATGGAGAAATATTAAAAATTTAAAAAACAATAGTCTCAAATGAAAACAAATTTAAAAGGAACGTAAAATCAAGCCAACTCTTAGAAGTGGATTTTTAATTGTGCCAATGTAGGTAATTTGATCCGTTAATTCCAGCCAAGCGGCTGGGATGATTAAATTAATTTTTTTGGGCTTATGCTTTGAAAGACTTTCTTTTCATTTTCTGATATAAGTGACTCACGCTCACGTTGTGTCACTCGTGACAGTTTATTACTCCCGTGACCCTGTTTTCTTTACTTTATTTAAAGATATAATTTTTAAATTCCACACCTTACATCACCGTAAGTGATTTCGAAAACTTTTTAAAAAAAATTTCGTACTCTGTACTTAATTTTAATTTAAATACTAAGCTTTTGTTAGAAAATACTGCCTTTATCTTAACTCATTATTTCTTTTTGCTTAACAGATTCCTTTAAAATATTCAAAGTGTCAACAACTCTTTCGCAAGTGGTTTAAATCTACTTCGCTATTATCGTTTCTTTTCAAGCACATTAAATTTAAGCACAAAAAAATTTGTTTGTACTGCTGGTTTGGTGGACATGAAGTGCTTTATCTTATTTATAAGGTTTGTTATAGGTCTCAACACCACCTGAACTAAAAAAACTTATGGGCTTAAAGATTTCTTTGGAGTGAACTAAGCCATTGTAGCCCTAATGACGCACTAATGACGCCATCGATACATATTTTAACTGGTTGATTTTGAGCCAAAAAAATTTGCATAAACTAGTTAACACTGCGATTTTTATTTTGTAAGAGATAAAATTGTAAGCAATTGTTTTGTTGGTTCTGATTTCACCTTCAGAGAAGACATTCTAAGGTCGCCATATTTCATGCGGGCACTCTGCACAAGAAATCATACGTCAAAAAAATCGGTGCAAATCGATACCTGCAAGTTAAAACGCTTGTTGTAAATTGATTTTTTATAAAAAATAGCTTTTGAGGTTATGTTATAGAATCAAAAATTTTTTTTCGAGGAGTTTTGCGAAATACATAGATCCTATCATCCTATTTTAAATTTCTTTGCCATCCTCTCCTCCACTATATTTTTGTTGATTAGAAAAATGTGTTACCAACTGGTTTAAAATATTTCAAAAATAAAAAAGTATTACAGTGGATATGCTGCATTAAATTTGTTGCGAAGGCATTAAAACTTTAACAGCCCGCTATTCAGCTGATATCTTGCTAACACAAAAACAAAGTGCTGAGTAATTTGGTCGAATGCGTTATTTTGAATAGCAATAGCACAAATGTCATTACTGTATATTCAAAAAATTACTTTTTGCCAAGAAAACAAGTGAAATAACCTAATGTGCCATGGTTAATTTTTGACCGGCTTTGAAGAAATTTACAAACTCTCATGGGTTTTCGGTTACTTTTATAAACATCATAATTTATTCCATAGCAACATGACCAAAATATTTAATAGGACTAATATATTTTAATGCTAAAGCATAATATTAAAGTTACGAATAATAATAATTTGATCACTTGGATAATTTTTTGTTAAAAAAAATAATTTTGTGCTGGTTTATTTCATCCCAGTCATGCCAGATTTTTTAGGGATTGAACCCTAACAAAGGAAGCGATGAACAAGTAAGAAAAATAATAGGCAGAACGGACGGACACAATTTAATCAACTTAGAAAGTGATTTCGACGCAACTGGTTAATTTTAACGTGGGTCTCGGACTTTTAAATTTGGACATGGTAAGCATATGCATAAACAAATTTTTATTCCGATATCTGATACAAAATCAATACTAAAAATTTTACTGTAATGCTGGTGGTATAAGTTGACCTACACTTTACTATTAAAAAGGCAATAATTATTATAAAAAAACTTTTAACTCTTTTTTAAGATAAGGCCTACATTGACAGTCAGCAAGATGGACGAAAGGCAGACATCAATCAAATGAATCTTGATTAGATTTTGATTCGGTACCATGCACCACTCTGAATTTTAAATAATTATTTTTAAACTGGGTTTTTTTAGTTTTCATTGTTAATATAAAACTGATTTTCTCAGAAAATCTGTTTAACAAACACCTACTCTTATACTGTAAATGTATATAAAATATATGAAGATGCGTTTAAAACTGAAACATTTTTTTAAGTTTTATTTTCTTATTTTCAGTTAGACTTTTTCTTACTTCCTTCCAAAATTTTATGAAACGTGTAAAATTAGTAGTCAGTAGATGTTTTGCCTTTATACATTTACATTGAATTTTTTTTATTACATTTTTTTTCGAAGCTAAATAGTGTTTGCTAAGACATTTTATGTTTAATATCCGTTTTAGAGAATCGATTAAAACTAACATTTAATACATGTGTTCTTATACACATGCACAAATATTCCTGTTGTAACCCTTTCCTGAATGCAAAGTGGCAAATGACTTAAACCAGCATTACATTTCATTTTTTTTATGGTCTAGCTGTTGTTAAGCATGAGAACCAAGATGGAGGTCTAAGGCGGTATCGTTTATGTGCATGTTGGGAACAAACATTATTTTATTATTTTCCAACTGCCTTTTATTTGCCGTCAATATGTTTTTTTTAAATTATCCAATTTGATATTTAGTTAATCTGAACACGTAGTCGATTAAAATGAATTTTGTCACCCAAAATAATACTAATATTCAGTAAAAGTGTATTTATAAAAGACTTTACTGATATGATGGTGTTTGTTGGTTTTGAAAATGTGTCCAAAAGGAAATTGGAAAATTCTTATTTTAAAATTTAAAAAAACGTATATAGGGGTATATTTAAAAATAGGTTTAAGTAAATTAAAATAGTAATGTTTTGTTAAACTATTTATTTTCGGTATATAAAACAGGGGTCAAATCGTCGCATTCGATTTGAACTGAAATAAAAAAATTCTTAGTTGAATTCCTATGTTAAACACACTGACAGCCCGATCGATAGAGTAAAATTTCGATCCGAATCGAATGCAACGATTTGGCCCCAGGCTTTTGGGAAAAAAGCAGTAACTTTTTTAACGGGTCGTTTAATGAGTAAAATATTAACAGTTATTTCCTTAATAACGACAAGGAACTTACAGAGGCTTACTTAATTCAAAAAAAGCTTTTGGATCAATTTATTTAATTAATTTGTATATCCTGATACCAGAGCTGTAAATGATTGCAATCGATTTAATTGCAATCACATGATTTCGCTTTAATGATTGCTAATTTTTTGATTGCATTCAAAATCGTAAATTGATTTCATGATTTCAATTTGAAATCATGAAATCAATATGATAAAAACGATTGAATCAATTTTTTGAAATCAATTTATATATAAATTGATTGCAATCAAATTTGATTGCAATCGATTTGATTGCAATTACTTTAATTGCAATCAAATTCAGTAATTGCAATCAAATTTTTGTTGAAATCATGTGATTTCAACAAGTTCCTTTGAAATCATGTGATTTCAATAAATTCCCTTGAAATCACAACTATACGAATGAAAGCGTCGTGGATCGCTTTCAGATAGCAACTTTCAAAAGTTACTTTTACTAAAAGCCAATAGAGAGCTTTCTAATGTAAAAAATGCTCAAAGTAATGAAATGTAAATTATTTCATTGGACTTTTACTATAGTTGTGATTTCAAGGGAATTTATTGAAATCACATGATTTCAAGGGAACTTGTTGAAATCGCATGATTTCAACAAAAATTTGATTGCAATTACTGGATTTGATTGCAATTAAAGTAATTGCATTCAATGATTTCTAAAAAAAATGATTTCAAAATGATTGCAATCAAAAAATATTGCAATTTTGACAAGATTTCATTTTGAAATCTGAAATCATTTAGAAATCAAAGAATGAAATCAGTTTGGTTGAAATCACTTTGATTTCAATGTCAATTGATTGCAGCTTTTTACAGCTCTGCCTGATACTTATATATACTTGCACTTAAATTTGTTTAAACAAGTTTAAATAAAAATTACCTATGCTGAGCTAGCGCTGCCATAATATTTTGTTAATATGCCAAGTTTAATGAAGACATATTTAAAAGAGGGCACTTGCTCTATGACTGTGAAAATCATATCTATTAAATTTTTTTTAAACCAATAAAAACAAACACCCAGATAGACGGAATACGGAACACAAACGTTGGTTTTCCATTGTGAAAATTAAATACTTACTCACACATATTAACACATACTCTGAAAATTATTATGAATTGATCAGCTTAGTATTAGGCCTATCAAAGCAAATTACTTTAAAGCGCTGAAAAAATATGCAAAATTACAAAATTCAAATGCTCGGCATTTTCTGCGCTTCTTGCTATTAACAAACAAAAAAAAATAAATTTTGAAAAATAATGCTCACAAATTCTGTGATGCGAACAAAATCTCTTAACGTTTTACTTGTGAATTGAGCCGCATTCATTTTATATCACATACAAAAATTTTAACGTAATAATCATTAAAAATCCTTTTACACTGCAACACTGCACTAGGTTTATTACACTTTGACTTAATAAATTGTGCTATAAAAGGTTTATATGAGTTTGAAGTTCATTAAATATTATTTCATCCTTTTTTTGAAAGTCCACTTTTATTTAATTAATAAGTTAAATTAGCTTTAATTTATTGCAACCAAAATAAACCCAAATTACACTTAATTAAAACAAATGAACTTCAATAACCACATAATAATATACAAATCAGTGCCAATGTAAACCAATGCTGTTTCTTTTTTCAAAAACCTGAACTATACAAATTGCAAATTTGCATGTGTAAAAGAAGTACATATATTTAGTTACATTGTCAAAGATCGCAAACAAGCCCCAAATCAGCGGTGCCCAACGTGAGAAGATGATTTATTAAAATGTATGGGTGTTCTTTTTCTGTGTGTATTATTCAAAAAAAAATAGTGCAGTATCAACCTGTGTTGTTGTTACTTTTCTTTAAGTTTTCCTTCCTTCTTATGCTGATTGCGGTGCCTTTATATTTTCTCTCACATTAAGTAAATGTGCGCAATTACAACAACATAGAATGAACAATAAGAGGACGTTCCTTAAGAGAGCCTATACAGCAGTGTTGCCACCTTAGGTGTAATTACACATTTCATGTGTAATTTTTCGTTTCATGTGTAGCCCATGTGTAATTGGTTGCATGTGTAATTCATGTGTAATTTTAAATTTTATCGTTTTTGATAATTATTATTTTTTATACACATACACATATTAAAAGTTTTTTACACTTGTCGAATCTAATATACCCTTCATATAAAAATACTTTGGGTTTGAAGCCGATAGCTATTCTAGTTTTAAAAATAGAAAACTTAAGAAAATAATAACGTTTGTATGTATAATAAAAAAACCATGTAGAAGGTGTGAAGCCAACATTTTTCAACTTATTTCGTATTAAAAGTTTAATAAAAGTTGTTGATTCGTATTGGTGCTGCCCATCCATCTGCTCCTATCCAATTATTTTTTTCGAAAATGTATGCATTATTGTCCAGTTACTTACTGTGTAACATTTAAAGTCGATAGATGTTATAGTTTCCGAAATATAGCGTATCATAAATTTCACAAAAATTATTAATTTGAATGGGCGTTGCTCATCTCCCTGCTCTAATCCAATAAATTTGTTTTCCAAAGTGTAGGTATTATTGTAAAATTACTTGATGTAAAACATTTGACTTCTATAGCTGTGATTGGATAAAATACTTCCCAAAATTTGTGCTTCTACATAAAAAATTTTTCCCCTAATTTAGGTACCTATCTTCAAAGTATCCGTGCTTAGCTTTGTGGCTAGAGTGGCTGTATTTACTGAGATATAAAAGAATATGGTTTTGGTCCTAAAAAATTGGGTTATTTTAGAGTTTCGCTTGCATCTCGGTCAAGATTTTGTTTATTTTATATAGCGATATAGGTCTCAACACCACCTGAACTAAAAAAACTTATGGGCTTAAAGATTTCTTTGGAGTGAACCACATCATTGTTGATTTTATATAGCGAAGTAATTGAAGTAATTGGTCATAACAAATTTCTTACTTTTAAGTTACTATTACTTTTAAGTTACTATAACTAAGCAGTTGATAGATAATGACTTCGTTCTTATCTAAAATCAGGCCGTTAGCTTTAGTTTGACAATTTTTTAACTTATTCTAGCATAACATTTTAAGTCAGCTTTAACCAAAACATCACAGAAAAACTCTTTAAATGCAACAATGAGTAACGGGGGGCAACAGAAAAAGGTTATTATAATGCCAATATAGTAATAGTTTACTTAAGTCCCTATTTGTAATCGAGCATGGTAAGTACTTATTTAACTCCCTCTTTGTAAGCGAGCATGGTAAGTACTTGCTTCCAATGTCATCACCATGTTAAAATAATGTGTTAAAATTCTAACGAGTAAGAGTTTTTTGGATTTTACATAATTTTTAAGCAAGTTTTTGCTGGGTTATTAAATTTAGAACAAAAAACGCTTTTTTCAATGTAATTCGTATTTTCATGTGTAATTTTGTCTTGATTCATGTGTAATTTAACATTTCGTTGGTGGCAACACTGCTATACAGGACAAATACCATCGCATATGCAATAGTATAGGTTGCCTATGGCTGCTATAAAGTTACGGAAATAACCGCAGACCACCACAGCTACATACAAATGTCTATTTACATATAAATAAATTAGCTCTATAATAAGATTATAGCATTCCTTCTACCCCGGCCCGCTTCGCAAATCTCTTTAAATCGGTATACAAAAAAAAAATAATTAAGAGTAAAAAATTAATTAAAAATATCAACTACAAAAAATGTTTTTCTCTTTTTTAATAACATTTATATGTTTTTTTATATATATATAATAATTAAACTGATTTTTTTATAATTTTCAAAAGATCTTTTTATGCTTTTATTTTGCCCAAACGTTTGAGACAAAAATAAAACTGCATTCACTAATTTTCTTTGTAAAATGTAATTACTTTTTTATTGTATACTTCGCCCGCTTAACGCAAAATATAGCCTTTGTCCGTTCAGAAGGTAAAAAAATAACTTTGGCAAAAAAAAACTATACAAATCGGAAAAGAGGTTTCAGAGAAAAACGGGGTCATGCATAAAACCCTCTTTTCTTTATTATGTAAGTATAGATTTACATACAGTTACATTTTTTTTTGCAGAATATATTATACTAATTGCACGTACTACATATTCAGTTATATTTACTTATTTACTTAATAAAATAATAAATATTTGAGTTTCGCAATAAATGAATACGCAATTAATCAATTGCTGGCTGATTTGACGTATGAACATAAATCAAAAACATATGATAAAAACATAAAATACAATTTATACTCTACAGTAATATAATCGTTGGTATATAAAGTATATAAAAAATTATTTAACCGTAGTAGCAGAATTTTTATTAATATTGTAAAGTAACTGCACTAAAACAAGCGCACAAAAAAACAATTTAATTTATTGTCCGAATTATTTGATTTCCTTTCGTCACATCTAGCCATTATTAAGGACAATCACAGTGTTGAGTACTATGTACATATATGTATAATCCCATGAAAAAATATGGGCAAACAGTGTACTTAGCCACCGTTGTACACAAAGAAAAACACATTCTAAAATAATTAAAAAAAAAATTCAAAAAATAAATATTATGAAACAAAAATATTTCTGTATATTTAAATTTCTTCTTCTTTAATTGAGCTCCGTAAGTAAAAAAAAATACTTTTAATTTTTGGATTAATAATCTCTTTTACGCTTTAATCAATCTTAAATATTTAATAAAAAAAGATAAATAATTTATTGATAGGAAAAATTTAATAATAATTTAATGGTAATAAATATTAACTGCAAAAAAAAATTGGTAACAAAAACTTATTAAGAAATTTCAATTGGTATAATATAAAATTTGAAAAAGTTTGTATTTAAATAAAGTTTACTTAGCATTTACTATCAGTACAATTTGGGATTATTATTTTTATACTTTTCTGATAAGAGATTTTTTTTATTTTTTTACACAACATCGGCGACAGTGGTGTTCAAAACAAATAACTTCAACTAAAACATTAAAAATAGTCACAACTGGTACTAAATTAATTATATACACACATAAACCTATAAACGTATGCCACTTTCCATACCTGTTTTGATTTTTTAACTATTTGTTAGATCTGCTTGATAACATACATGTGCTTTATAGATCCTAAAAGGATCAACGATCTTAAAATGCAGAAAAAGTTAATGTTAAAACAGAATTAACTACTTAAGAATGCTGCATGGATCTAAATATCTTCTAAGCCCTGTTGTGGAGATTTGTCCCACTGTAGCGTTGCATGCTATTAAACTGTGTATTTCTTTTAAAAATTTTTAAAAATTGTAGTTTTATATACAATTTAAATTTTCCACTGTACGCATTCGGTGTTATTGTTTTTACTAAATAATGCTTATTTCATTACCATTATTTTCTTTGATTTTTTTTAACTATTTTAAAAAAGTCTTGAAAGTTACCCCATCTTACCTAATAAAAAATAGTTTCACTTCTCTTTTAAGATCCTAAGGTTTTTATAAAGGGCATACACAACCCAATTACTTGGTAGTGATAAGTCATTACTGAACAACTCACTTTTCCATGACTATTACACATTGCCTGTATTATTGAAAAATTGTCAGATAATGAGTTATTTGTTTATCTAATACTTAAGAAAAATATTTTTCCCCTAGCTGAAATATTTTTTTTTTAATTTTTTTAGTTTAATATTTTAAATGGTTTTTTAACAAAATATCTAAGAAATAACTTTAAAAAGACTCAAATATTAAGTAAAAGTAAAGTTATTAATGTAATTCCTTATTTAAGTCCCTATTTGTAAGCGATCGCGGTAAGTACTTATTTACCTCCCTATTTGTAAGCGAGCGTGGTAGGTAATTGCTTCCAATATCATCGCCATGCTAAAATAATAAGTTTAAATACTAATAAATAGGCAAATTGGCACTTGATTTTTTAGAGTTTTAACCCACTACAAAGCAACATAAATTTTTGCTGGGTATTTTTTATCCTTCAGAATACAGTAACACTGCAATTAGCTAAACAAAAGTCATTTATATTGTCCTTTTTAACACGCCGAAAAAGTTTTAAATTAAAACTCCACAACAACAATTCACATTTTGCTTCCTCTCCGCTTGAAAGGATTTTGTTTAAGTTAACTTTTTCAATTGTTCAAGTATGTAATATTACTTTTAATTTATTTTATTATTTAAATTAAAGTTGTTGTTCTTACAGCTTTGTACTTTGCATCAGCCGTGTATATTGTATAAAGATTGTAATAATTTTATTTACACAGTTTATTATTTTCTTAGGAACATCTTTCCTTTCTTTGATTACGGTTTTTGCAAATTTTGTTTAACGAACTAAAAAATTGCTATTTTAAGAGAACAATTTGCCTAAAGCTGTAGTCATCGCTTTATTAGACAATGTATGATAAAATTCACACTTATACAATGTGCCAATAGGAAACTTTGTCATGTGGTACTTACACATATGAAATTGACCATTAAGCCAGTAAGAAACATGCATCCCATCTTTAAACATCTTTAAATCTAATTCATTAATTAAACTGCTCTTTCCCAGCAAAAATTTTTTGAATTTGAATAATGAGCTGTCATTAGTCATATAGTCATATTGTCATATAGTTCACAGGGTAATGAGGTCAATCCGACAGAAAATTACCTTTAAGTAAGGGGGTTAATGAGTAATCGTTGATTTCGGGGTAACTCAAACAAAAATAACTAGTTATTCAGCCAAAAGGTAACTAGTGCTTGCTCATCTATAATATAACTTGCTAACTTACCAGGTAATCAAAGGTTTTTCTGGGTTGTTGTATAAAAAAACTTTGGTTAAGACCAAGGCGCATGCATCAGGTGGGGTCGGTTTTACAAAAACAACTAAACCGTCATAAGAATTTCGAAAACAGATAACAAAAACTCACGCATTCTTTCTTCTTCTTTTTGAGCTTTCCTTAGAATACTACAGTTTTTGTTTGTAAAAGAGAAAGAAAAAAATACATAAACATAAACAAAACTTGACATTTATATAAAGAAAAACCGTTACTTAGCCGACAAACTAAGGCCACCTGATATACGTGCGGGCTGGTAAAGACTTTACGTTTGGTTTTTGTTAACAATATGAAGAAAACAAAATTATGCCTCAAAGTAAATTTTTTTACAGCAATTGTTAACATATAAACTGACTTAAGTAAGTTTTCTATTTGATATCCCTGTATAAATAATATCCTTAAGCTGTTGTCAAAACTTCTTCTAATGCTGCGGACAAGAAATAAAAAAATGTATGATATAAGTTAAGGCCTCGTTTTCTAAATGAATTAAATTTCTTTACGTGTTTTACTGAACAAAGAAATGTATTTGGATGTATCTTTGTAATTTATTTTAGGGTAACTTTTTTGAAGCTTGGTCTACATTCTTTTTCTTTTCTATTTGTAATACGCAACACAAATATCAATAGTTTGAACTTTTGTTTTCTTAGTAGTTACACATAAGAAGTTTTAATTTTTATTTTCCTGCCAACAATTAATTAAAAACATTGTTTCGTTAAAAACATTATAAAAAAACTTTTTGCAATATATTATCGTGATGGCTACTTCAACTTTTAGACAGTTAAAAAATTATAATACCTAGAAAGCAACTAAAAATATTATTTAAAAATTAAATAAATAAATTAAAATTATGATAAATAAAAAGCTGATGGCAGAGACGTAGAGTATAATATTATAAGGGTCAGTATTGCTATAAGCATAAAAACAAAGAGTTAAGCTATCGTTTCTAACATTACAATAACTAAAAGTTTCGGGTACTTTAATTAAAAATAAGTAAGTAGTATTTGATATTAAGCGCAAAATTTGTCTTATTAGGTTTTTGTTATTTTTTAAATTTTTTCTTTTTCATCTTCTGCTTAAATAGGTTTTTTAAGAGCCCATTGAGGTCTTTAACGGGTTTAATCCAAGCCTGAATTTTCAGATCTGATCTTAGTCTATGTATTTTATTAAGGATCTCTCTCTCTTTCTCTTGAAAGAAAGAAACAAATTATCATCTGTTTGCTCAAGTACACATGCATCAGCTAGCAAAGGTTGCGTGACTGTACTCTATAATGTATTCTCGTTCAATTATTTCCTTTTTTTCGTATTTCTAAGCTGGTAATATTCATTTATCTCAGGGCAGTACCGAGGTATATAAGAGACAAATTTCTTCACCAGCTTGGAAATTAAAGTTACCAACTTTAACAGTTCTATATAATTTCTTCACCAGCTTGGAAATTAAAGTTACCAACTTTAACAGTTCTATATAATTTAATAAATCCCCTGCTGAAACTATTTACTTTGCTTTTGCCTCCTTAGCAATCAACCCCATTTTTCCTGATAAGTTTTAATACTTGCAAAGATAGCAGTAGCATCTCTCAAAGTTCTTTCCATGACATGAATATCATTGGCCTAATTATATGACCTTTTCTAGTAGGATGTTCAGGAGGTTCATGGATCAACAGTCTTAATCCTCATTTGAAACCAAAGGGTTCAACTATATTACTTTAAATTCTTTCTGAAAATCTTGTTTCGCAGGATAAACAAGTTAAAACATGACCTGATGTAACTTGCGTAAATCAGACTGTCAAAAGAGGTTTTCTAATCGGCGGAAAGGTAGATGCCAAGCCATTCAAAGGGGGTCTCCAGAATTTTTAGAAGTGTGAACATCGAGTTTATGATAAGTCCGAACGGTCTTAAACCGCATTGGAATAGGCCAGTTAGATTGTCAATATTAAGCTTTAGTCGCTTCACAATATTAAAGTCAAAACTTTTTATGCAATTGGAAGGTGATTTAGATCTATGTGGTATAGGTTTTGGTTTTCTTTTTGAACTTGGAAAATATTAGAACAAGGCTCTCCTAAAAAAGTTAACGACTCAAGTAAAGTAAGTAATGGCAATACATTCTGTGCGCAGATTTAGTGTGAAACAGGTCGTACGCTTTCTGCCACATTTAATCCTTAAAGGTTTTTCCCCCTTTTTTACGTTTCTGCTTGAACCAAGTATTATCAAGAGAAAAACCAAATGAAATTTTTGATAAGAATGTGCTGAAAATCAATAATTCTAGGAAATAAAAAATTTTAATCACTTTTATGTATGTATGAATGTACTTAAAATAAATATATAGGAAATAATTAATTCTGTAGTCTTTATTTTTAAAATCTTATTGGGTAACTTTCTAAGAAAGAAAGTGTCAAGGCACTTTATCAATTGCCGTGAGTCAGTGTCGTATAATTAATCTGATTAAATTTAATGAATTCGTTTAAAACAAAATCAATCGCTTATCTTTTAAAAGAAATAACATTATTTGAACACCTATTTAAATGTGATGAATATGCAAACATTCGTTCAATTTCAAAGTGAAAACTATTTGAAACACAACAATGAAAGTTGCAAACGGTGTTTTAGCGATAGCTTTGCTGTTGGTCGCCAATAATTTGGTAAGCTCAAGGAATTAGTTTTTTATATATTTATTAGTAATAAAAATCCTTAACCTTTTTAGGTATCTGGTTATACTTTAGGCCAAAATGAGTATAAAAACGATGAAGACTTCAGTGATACGACTCAAATTATTTGGAATATGGTATTGGACGACATAAATGAAAACGAAAGCATAGAACAAAATTTCGATATTTCTACTAATAGCTTTAGACCAGTTAGAAGATATAAATGTTTTCTAAAATTTAGATACGGTTTAAAAAGAGCAGCATCCAAGGTTGCCAAAGGAGTCATAGATTGTGCGGAAATTTCTATAAAAGATTTGGAACATTATTTTAAACATCATTCCCTAAAACGTTTTAAAAAGCATTTGATTCGTGATGTTAAACGTTGCATAGCTAGAAACAGGCACGAAGACTCCACTCTAGAATGTCTTGTTGATGTTGTAAGTGCTAAAATTTTTTTGTGCGTTACATATATTTTTACTATGCTCCTTTAAAACTTTTAGGTTCTTAAACGTATTGAAGATATAAAACAGGAAGCTAACCATGTTAGCGAGAAGAACAGAAAATGCATTGTTCATGAGATAAGGGAGTTTCTCTTTAATTTGGCTAAAATAAAAGAGAACCTGGTAACTTGCTTAGGAGGAGAAAAGCCTCCAACGCCTTCCCCTACTGAGGATCCCACCACCACCAAACTACCCATTACTACCAAACTGCCCACCCCCACCGAACAAACGACCGCCACCCAACAGCCCACGACAACCGAACTGCATACAACCACCGAGAATCCCACCAGCACTAAGGTGCCCACTACTACTGAGGTGCCCACCACTACCGAGGTTCCCACAACTACGGAGGTATCCATAGCTACCAGGGTGCCCACCACTGTCGAGATGCCCACCACTACCGAGGTGCCCACTCCTACCGATGTGCCCACCACCAACGAAGCGACCACCACTACCGAAGTGCCCCCCACTACCGAGGTGCCCCCCACTACCGAGGTGCCCACCACTACCGAGGTACCCACCACTATCGAGGTGTCCACCACTACCGAGGTGCCCACCACTACCGAGGTGCCCATCACTACCAAGGTGCCCACCACTACCGAGGTGCCCACCACTACTGAGGTGCCCACCACTACTGAGGTGCCCACCACTAACGAAGTTCCCACCACTACCGAGGTGCCCACCACCACCCAGGTGCCCATCACTACCGAGGTGCCTACCACTACCGAGGTGCCCACCACTACCGAGGTGCCCACCACTACCGAGGTGCCCACCACTACCGAGTTGCCCACCACTACCGAGGTGCCCACCACTACCGAGGTGCCCACCACTACCGAGGTGCCCACCACTACCGAGGTGCCCACCACTACTGAGGTGCCCACCACTACTGAGGTGTCCACCACTAACGAAGTTCCCACCACTACCGAGGTGCCCACCACCACCCAGGTGCCCACCACTAACGAAGTTCCCACCACTACCGAGGTGCCCACCACTACCGAGGTGCCCACCACTACTGAGGTGCCCACCACTACTGAGGTGTCCACCACTACCGAGGTGCCCACCACTACCGAGGTGCCCACCACTACCGAGGTGCCCACCACTACCGAGGTGCCCACCACTACCGAGGTGCCCACCACTACCGAGGTGCCCACCACTACCGAGGTGCCCATCACTACCAAGGTGCCCACCACTACCGAGGTGCCCACCACTACTGAGGTGCCCACCACTACTGAGGTGTCCACCACTAACGAAGTTCCCACCACTACCGAGGTGCCCACCACCACCCAGGTGCCCATCACTACCGAGGTGCCTACCACTACCGAGGTGCCCACCACTACCGAGGTGCCTACCACTACCGAGGTGCCCACCACTACCGAGGTGCCCACCACTACCGAGGTGCCCACCACTACCGAGGTGCCCACCACTACCGAGGTGTCCACCACTAACGAAGTTCCCACCACTACCGAGGTGCCCACCACCACCCAGGTGCCCATCACTACCGAGTTGCCCACCACTACCGAGGTGCCCACCACTACCGAGGTGCCCACCACTACCGAGGTGCCCACCACTACTGAGGTGCCCACCACTACTGAGGTGTCCACCACTAACGAAGTTCCCACCACTACCGAGGTGCCCACCACCACCCAGGTGCCCACCACTACCGAGGTGCCCACCACTACCGAGGTGCCCACCACTACCGAGGTGTTCACCACTAACGAAGTTCCCACCACTACCGAGGTGCCCACCACCACCCAGGTGCCCATCACTACCGAGGTGCCTACCACTACCGAGGTGCCCACCACTACCGAGGTGTCCACCACTATCGAGGTGCTCACCACTGCCGAGGTGCTCACTACTACCGAGGTGCCCACCACTAACGACGTGCCCACCAGTACTGAAGTGCCAGCATCTACCAAACAGCCCCCTACAACCGAACTGCACACAACCACTGAGAATCCCAACAAAACAGAGGATATCACTACAACTGAGGAGCCCACAACCAATGAACTTCCGACCACCACCACCGAATTGTCCTCCAGCACCGAAGAGCCTTCAAGCACTGACGTGCGTACCACCACAGAGGAGCCCACTTCAACTGGGGAGCCCAGCACCACCGAATTTCCCGCTGTTAGCACTACAACTACGTCAGAGATAAACAGTACCACCGAACTTCCAATAGTTACCACAAATTTGAATCCATGGTCTGACTCAACAGTAGGTCCACAAGAAACTAGTAGCACTCCTCACCAGCAAACTACAACAAAAAGGCGTCGGCCCATTTTTCCCTGGATACCAAGGAGAACAACAACAACATTAAAACCACATTGAATCCAGGCAACCACCTCACAATCCTTCCATTATTGAATGCAACCGAAACTCAAAAAAAAAAAAAAAAACAGGAAGCAATGGAAGCTAGGAATTGATACAAAATTGATTGCACGCTTTAATCGTCATTAACTAATTTTGTATACAAATTATTTTTAAACATTAAAAAAATATAAAACAAAAGTATTATGTATTTCAGAGATAATTTTTAACTATTTAGCTTGAGCGTTGGTCTTATAGTGACTGTGAACATCCTAAGCTTAAAAGCAGCAAAAGTTCATAAATTTTAGTTTCAAATATTTTGGTTTCAAATAAAAAAAATAATTTAAAACTCTAGTAGTGGGATTTTCGTCCTATTTAAAACTAATAATAAAAAATTTACTTTTTAATAATTCATTCACTTTAGATAAATTTGTTAATTTCAAAATAAAGCCATATAAGCTGCTATATCTAGTCAACTCCTGCCATTTTCAAGCCACGGCAACTAATTTTTTTCTACCAATGTACAAAATGTAGGAGTTTAGGAGGACTTCTGATAGGGTCTGTTTTAAAATTATGATCAGCTACTTTCATTGATGTTAAAGTTATTCGGTCTTAATTTTGTTTTTAAGCCGATATGTATTTTCGAAAGCCTTAACTTAATTTCCAAGTAAAGCCCTCTGACGATCGTCCCAATAATGGAATAATTTTAGCAACGAAATCTGAAACAAAATTATGGTATTGAGAAATTTTTGGTCAATTAGGCATATTATATGTGGGTAGTTATATAAAGAAAAGATGAAATCATGGACCGATCACAACTATTTACAGCTGACTTCTTCCCTGTGCTAAAGAACAATTAAAGTTTATCTAGCTTTGACTTTACACTTAGTTTACGAAGTTAACATGGGCACCCATCAACCTATTGTATAAGTAGACAAAGCAGGTGACTTAGCGAACCAATTGAACTTTGATATTGATTTCTACAAACATCAGCACAAACTTATAATACTTCTACCGCTAAGTGGTATGTATGGGTATAATTAAAAAATAAAAATTAATCAATTATAAAATTTTAGTTAAATTTTTGTTATCGGTGGTTATCTATAGTTCTTTGCCACTGAGTTTTCCATAAACAAATTTTAGTCAAATAATCAAATTATAAATATATAAATATATAATTTTTTAAAAGGTTCTGATACGATAAGTTGTTATTCAAACATTTGTTTAAATGATTTGATAAGAAAACTTTGACAGTTCTGCTGTTTCGCTCTTTTAGCAATTGAGTGATATATTTCACTTGAAACATTTCATTATGAAGGAGGAGATTTTAAAGTACTGATTTTAAGTAAAAAGTTTATTACATGTTTATGTACATACAGACCCTTTTGATTCTTTGTATTATCAGAAAAGGAGAAGCGATAACCTGTTTCACTTACTTAATGTAATTAACTGAAGGATTCCCATACTTCCTTGGCAAGGATTCCCATACTTCCTTGGCAAATGCCAGCATCCCCACCTTAGCAACTTTAAAAATTTCCTTCAGGTATTGGAACAAAGAAGACCCTAAGCAGTTTTCTCTGAAGCGCACTTGCGCTGGACAGTAAAACAGAATATGTCCAACAATCTCTTAATTCCCGGTACACCAAAGATTCTTTAATCATAACTGGCCAGTCCTCCTGCTCTTTTGCATGAACTGCTGTCCAACAATGACCTGTTATCATACCCTCTACAATGGTTCTTTCAACAAAAGAAACTTGTCGCCTTCGGGTCTTTATATCCACCCATAATCCAGAAGACTCTATACGAAATTGTATTCAACTAGACTACCTTGACTCTGACCCTCACTGCAAAGTCCACATTCTCATTGAATTGAACTGGAGTGGAGCACGGACGTCCAATATTTTTTTTATAGGCAAATCAAACCCATTTTTTACGGGCTCGTCTTCTGTCTCGTTCCCTTCAATACCCCTGGGTATGCATCTCAGTAGATATCCAGTTGCCTTACGGCACACAAATTGCCAGTGTAGATTATTTGCACGCCTGAATATTTAGGGAACAAGTAAGGTTTACGGAGATTGCCCTAACGCCGCCTGACTATATATTAATATGTCTTTTTAAAATTTCCCAATTTGAGATGACAAGGCAAGATCAGCGGCTAATTTGGCTGCTAGAATCTCTGTCTGAGACTCTCACTGCAGCAGTCAGGAAGTTTAACGAACTCCCTGTTATCAGGTTTCTGGCAGAAAATTAAAATTCAAAACCGTTCCTTTATCTTGATCCCAGGTTCCGTGGCCCAGACCAAATAGCCGTATTTCCCGATAGTTACACCCGGCATCTCAATGAAGCTCTTTTTTGGGATCATGTAGTCACTGCTGCATTCTACGCTTCCAATAATCTAATATTGTTATGACCATATGGTACCTGAGCTTACTACCACATTGGTCCCAAACGAGTTGCAGACCTCTTTGCAACTCCATCTGTGACAAGATTAATTGATTTCAGATCCAAAATGACGTTCAGTGCCCCGCCGTAGGGGTACTGCGCTGAGCATCAGTTATACAAAGGCCTGCCAGTCTCTGCGTGCTTTTCCAGTGCAGTCCACCACACAAGTATTATATAGATTAATATTGACCTTGCCACTGCAGTTTAGATTTAATGTATAAGATTTGGTGTAAGACCCTATGTTTGCCTAGCATTTTTCTGAATCAATAGAGCGCGTTGGTGGTATTCTTGACCAAAGTAAAAGTATGAAATATTCGGCACAGCTGAATAAAGCAAGTGTTCATTCAAATGGGACCTCGCCACTTTTTGCAATGATAAACAAAAAAAAAAAAAACAAATATAAAAAAACATAAAAAAACTCATTTATAAAAACTTAGAATTCATTTTATTTAATCCTATATTTCGAATTGAAAAGCATCTCTCTCCTTAAAAAATATATCTACATATAAAAATGAATTTTTATCATTTCATTAGCATAACTTTAAAGAATTCTTTTTTTTTCATTTTTATCTACATTTAATCATGTTTTATTTGAAGTAACTTTGTTTTTTAATTCATAAATGTTTTCTGTGCTATTTAAGCTACTAGGTAACTAGGTTTCTTTTAATCCTTCCACTTTATACGACTGCACAAACTACCAAATACATTGGTATTTGTTAACGTACTACATCACTACAACTATGATGCAAACATTTACTATTTTTTTATGTGGAATTAAAATTTTTTCTATAGTGTTGTTTTGTTGATTTCCTTGCTATCACTAAATCTCTTTGAAATCCTCTTGCCTTTGGTAAAGGAAAAAAGATCCACAACCCAAAATATATGTATAAAGGTTTACTATTTTAGTTGTGTAAAAACATTTACAGCTAACAAGGGGTAAAAAAGCAACCATAAAAATCTATTCAATCAAATGCCAGCATTCATTTACTGCGCCAACGGGAGAGGGCGGGAGAAAGGAAGCACAAACGAACGTGACTTAAACTAAAATACATAAATCACACTCTCTTATAGTGTCTACACTGACCCCAACAATTTAAGTTTTTAATACCTGTTTTTAAGAATTTTTTTTTAAGCAAAACCTATAATATAAAATATTTGATATATTTAAGAGATAATTTTTAGATTTATTAATTCCTTTAAAGAAATTAAGCTCATCACTTACTCTCTTGACTTAGTATTACTATCTAATACAAATGAACTCTATGTTTAATTTCAGTGTTATTTTTTTTTAGTTGTTACTGTATGAATGACTAGAATATTTAATTAAAAACCATAGTTGCTCATATGAAGAGAAGCTACAGTTTTTCATGTACTTTTTTGTATATGATCCATAAAAAGTAAAAACAAAAACCAGCAAAAATGTTTAAAGAGAAAATGTTTATATTTGATTTATAAATGTTGAACTTTTTCTAAATAGAAAATTAAAATTTGTTTTTTTAGAAGGTGATGGCAAATGGGTGAAAAAAATCTTCCAGAATTTAAAGTTTAATATTAAAAGAAAAGGAATTACAATTGGTGAGTTAACTAGTTCTCAACAGAATGTGCAATTTTTAAACAAAGTCAGAATTAAATACTAATAATCGGTAAAACCGTCGGCATCTTAGTCGACTAAACGATGTTTATCCGAACGCACCTTTGCATAGTTTTTAAGCTTTGTGCCATTAATTTTCCACAGAATTTCATTATAATCATTAGCATAGTTAAAACCAGACTGCACTGGGTTCTTTAAACTGATCTGATTTTTTAATAATCAGGGAATGCATGCATCATGGCATTGCGCATTGAAAATGTGCTATAAGAGGGAAGATATAGGGAGTAGTGTATGTGTAAATTTATGAGCTGTAAAAAAAAATTTTATGAAAACTATTTTACATACCAATTGTGCGAATAAAGAGCGAATTTTCCCTGTAACGCGTGGTGCGATTCACTGACTAGTCAAATACAAATGGGTGTGCTTTTCTTAAAATACGCGTATAAACACTAAATCCCGGGTCCATTTGACTTTTGCAAAACTGACAAAACATTCCCTTTGAGAGCCATACTGGCCACTACTTAATAAACTGTTGAACTTCAAAAAGTAAGTGAAGCGGTAGTTAACTTTATTTTACGGCCCCTTGAAGAATGCTGGACTAATAGCTATTGGATAGCATTAGGGGTTGGGGATCGACTTAATATAATCGTCTATCCGCCAAATGAGGAATACCTCGTCAAGGTATACACTTCTAAAATTTATTGCTTATGGACGTTCTAGCACAGAATAGTATTTCTTTAAGATCATTGCTGGTATTCCAATCGATGCGTAAAACTTACTTAATTTGAAAGCTTTAAGAGCCCTTTAACTGAGCAAGCTCGAAGGAAAACGTCTGACGGTGTTTGGCATAGTCCCAGACACTCTTTTAAATTCAGTCAGTAGTGGGATGCTTTCCGGCAAATATTATAGCTAAAAGGTTAGCTTTTACAACCGGGTTAAAAGTTAATCTATAATTTTTTTAAGAACAGGGATTTAAAACCCTGCATTGTTCCTTACTTTTTTTAACAAACGACCAAAAGCTTATGCTACCTTTAGAGGCAGCAAGAATTTTTTATGAGCAGCACTAGCCAGAGCCCTTCACGGCACCAGGATATAGCCCGTTGTCAGTATCAGTACCAGCGTTACATTTGCCAAATGCGGGTAGGTGGGTAGCTTTTTTAGGCGATTGTGAGGGGTAAATAACTCAAAGCCGTTATGCTTATTGAATTCATATGGGCTAATTGGCGAAACCAAAAAAAGTAAACATTGTAACTATGTAAACAGTAAACAGCAGTAACTATGTCTCGGTTTGAATAATCTATAAAACTTATTTTGATTTGGTTTGGAATGATATTGAGCTATTCTAATGACTTTTATGATACTAATTGTTAAAAATGGTGCCCAGAGGAAAACTAAAAAATAATGAAATGCGCTATTTAATTCTTTTAAGGTAATAAAAACTTAAAGTAACAATTTATGAACACAGGAATTTTCTAAAAAGAGGTATTAATCAATCACAGAATAACCTTTGTATTTTAGATAAATAACTACCCTGAAGGAAACCTGGGGACAAGTGTCCCCATGGCAACAATTTTTTCAACATTACGGTACCTCTTTGGTGACTTTGTCAACAATACGTTTACAGTTTTATACTTAGCATTGATAAAAAAAATGAAAACTGTTAGTGAAAAATTAAAGCTTCAGGCCGCCGTCGAACGCAAAATGTATCAGCGACTAATGGTTTTTATTAATTGTTACTTAATTTTTTAGGTTGTGCTTCAAAAGTAGTTTATATACACAATTCATAATTATTTTCAATGACCGACGCATGTAAAATGTCTATTGCAAAAACACATTGACAGTGATATAGCTAGTCAGTAGAACTGTAGACTAAAATTGCTAAACGGTAATACTTAATCACTGGTTGACCCCAAAACAACTGCCTTTTTAGTAGCACCAATGGCAGTAGTGAAATTTCAATGACACGTAAATGTCAAACGTCTATAGCAAAAAGCATTGCATGGGATAAAGCTTGTCAGTAGTACTGGCGACAATGTCAATAGTGAATTTTTAGTGATTTACTATTGACATTTCCTGCTGGGTATATTTACCAGCACCAAAACTTTCAGACACGTTGTATTCAATTTTGAATTTATTTGCTTTTGAAGCATTGTAACTGATTTTATAATTAAACATTTGATTTTTGTACAAAACATTTAAAGTCAAATTCTAAAAATGAAATTTCAAACATGTCACATCCTGACACAAAAAAAAAGTCTTTAATTTTAACTGTCTCCTTATAAAAAAATTCTACAGCTAAAGTTCCTTAAGATTTCCTTTTTTCTTTAGACAAATTTTGTCAAGTTTGTGCATTCAAGGATATTATTAAAATTTTTTACAATACTCTGGAGTATTTGGATGGCATAGAGCCCAACTGTCTCTAGAAAAATTTTTTAATTGTCCAGTGTGATTTTATGGCTTTTAATTTAAAATGTTGCGTAAGCAAAATATCAATGACAATATGCTAATTATAACTTGAATTGTTCATTCGTATTATGTACTTTGTAATTTTATATTGGTGTATAAAAGTATTCAAATATTGTGTTCAATTAGGAGTTTAAGCACACATTTAAGAGCAACATTAACATGATATTTAACAGTCATTTGTTGTTTTTCTTATTATAAATATCAAGTCACTCGTCAAGCATCGTTGAGTTAAGCATCAGCTGCGAATGTAGAAACTTACATTCATTTCTTATTGATGCTTTTGTTGCCACAATATTAAAGGAAATTTATTTGAATCCTATTTAAACGGTTAAGAATTTTTTAAAAGTAAGAGGTTTCTTAATTTTAGTTTTAAAAGTTATCTTTATCTACCTATTTGCCTACTATTTTCTTTGTTTTTATGCTCCATAAATTTATATATTTTGTTATATAAAATTTAAATTTAACCAAAAATAATAGTATTAACCAAATAGCTTGAGTTGTGTAATAAAAAAGAAAAAGTTATTTAAATGCCTTCGCCTGTCTGCTTTTAAAAGCAACATTTAAAATAAACATAGACGTTATTTCAGCTGAAAGACATATTTTTGTTTCCCATGTGGTCGTAGAGTGACCAGATTGCAGATAAATTTTCCGTTAATTTTTACTAAAATGTGTAATTGCAATTAGTTTTCTATTAAGAGATTTTGAAACAAATGGAAAAGGACTTAAAAAAAAGTTTGATTAAATACATACTTATTTCATTTATCAAAAAAAAATGCACTTACGGCTTTTGGGTTTCAGAAAAAGCGATTTTAAAAGGAAAAACTGCTAATATTTCTACAGTTTCATAAAAAATGACATCTCCGTGTGTTTTATCTTTTCAATTTTAAAATTTTGTTCCAAACGATAAATAGTTTTGAATTTATAAAGTTTTTTGCTTCTCCTGTAAAATAATAATTTTAACTAAATGGAACTGCAGTAAGAAAATTTTTCCTTTTTTTATCTTTTCAAAGCCAATATATAACTTTGTTGTTAATAAAAATAAATACAAAATTTTCAAAAGTAAGCCTTTTTGGGCAAACGACATTTAAAACTTTTAATGTTCTTAAAATTGTAATTAATTTTTTTTACAAATTTAACCTGGTAACCTAATATTTTACTTTCACAAACACGTGTGTATAATACCTATAGTGCTTGTAAAAC
This sequence comes from Melanophora roralis, assembly GCA_963583895.1. NCBI lineage: Eukaryota > Metazoa > Arthropoda > Insecta > Diptera > Rhinophoridae > Melanophora > Melanophora roralis. Next base: position 102,063,786 of record OY757188.1, on the reverse strand, counting down.
ATATTTATGTGCACCTTGTTGCTTGGCCTTTCTTCTTTTAACCCTTTCACCAATTTACATATTAATCAGTTTAGGCCCACTGTGTATCTTTTTTCCTTAGCTCATCATAAAAAAGGATTTAACAATTTTTTTTCTTTTTGCTTATTTTTCTTTTTACAACTAGACATTGTAATGCAAATAACCTAGAGCAAATAAAAATAGATTAAAATAACAAATAACAAGCGAGTAAAACATCAAAAGAGAAAATTATTTATAAACGAATTGTAAGTCGCTTAAAATTAATTTGAGTTAAAAACTTTTGCTGTTGTACAATATATTATTCTATTAAAATAATTTACAAAATGCACTTATGTCTTCCATAATTAACAAATTTTTCTTAATGTAATTTTGTTTTCATTCTATAATTTTTCTCTAACATAAAATAATTTAAAAGATTTTATTTAACGTTATATGTTTAATAATATTATGTTTTCTTAAAAAGATCTCCCTTTTAAATCACACATTAAGTTAATCGTAAATATTTAATGGGCCATTAATATGATTTATAATAATTTAATATAATAAGTTTTCCCAAATATAACAAAAGGATCATTTCTATAACAAAACAAAATTACACTAAATGTTAAATTTACCCTTAACTCATGAGCTAAATTAATATTTCTAAAAGTTTTGCATTCATTGATATAAAACTTAAAAAATTGAATCATCATTGAAGCAACCACCATTTAAATAAAATTTAAATCTTTTAAAAACATATTAAAAGCAACAACAACCAACTATTACCAGAACATTAAGTAAAACCTTAAATAAAAGCAACAAACTAAATGGAACAATAATAACGAAAACAATTTGGAGAGGAATCATAAGCCAAATAGAACACAAAATAAGGGACATAAAAATTTAAAGGACAAAAAAGGTATTAAAAAAAGCAGTGAAGACCAAAACTTCTAACATACCTCGGTATAAAGCTTTTTGTTGAAATTAAAATTAAATCTAAGCCTTTATTTTACTTAACTTGGCTTAAAAGTACACTTATTTTTTGTCCAGCACTGTAACTTTAAGTTTAACAACCGATTATAAAGAGCATTAAGGCATACAAAAGCATAAAAGTCAAGGACAATATTAATGCTGATTTCTTTTAATATACAAAATAAGTTTTCTTTTTACACAATAGCGCTTAAATTAACTAAAATCATTATAAAGGACATCCTTTTCACAAATACATACACAAACACATATGCACACGTTTACTAAGGACTACATAGAAAATTTCTTTCGCTTACAAACAATTGACATTTGGTTGTATAGAAATACAAAATTTGTTTCCCCCTTTCTATATCTAACGAAAGTGCAAGATGATGGTTGATTATTTAGGGTTTCGTTCGGCTTTCGTTGTTTGATGTCATTTCGGAAGTATTGTTTGGAATTGAATGAAAAGAATAAAGTTTAACGTGTCTAATGTAATTTTACAAATTACAGTTAATTTGATTGAAAACTTTATTGTTTAGTATTTTTGCGTGTCTGGCGTTTATGCGAAGAGAAAAGCACTAAAGTCATTTAATAGTAATTATTGACAAATTTTAACTAAAATGTGTAAAAGCAATGGTTGTACAGTAGTGAAAAATATTTATAGTTTCTCCTTAAAATATTTTTTAAAATTTTATTTTGTAAATATTTTAAAGGGAAATATTCAAAGGTTAAAAAAAATAATCCAATGTGTAAAGTACAAAAAAATTAGCTGTTACCTTAGGAGTGGAAGAAACAAAAGGCAGTTTTTTCTTTAAATTTTTTATTTTACGCCCACATAACGCCTATATGTACATCAGGGTTGGATTACTAATTGCCTAAATAATTAAGCAATATATATTTAGATTAAACGCGCAGAGCTAAAGTAGTAAAGTTTAAAACAAGGATTTAGTTTTTGATGCTTGTTCCTTACAAAAAAGGAAATCCGAAAATTTAGACCTGAAGGGGATAACAAGGTATTGAATTTTACTCAATAAAAAAGGAAAAAAGGGCAAAAATTAAATGTTGGTAATTTAATACACTTTCAGTAACTTCTAAACCAATATTAGTATTTACATAAATCAAATTGCTTTCGAAAGGTCTCAAAATTGAAAAAAATATCCATTCTAAAAGATAAAAAATATAAATTCATTATTTTTCAAAAACCAAGATACTACTTTATTATAATATCGGAAAAAATTATTACTTTGTAAACACTCAAAATTTTGATCTCCTAGACATTTCGCTTGAAACGCCAATTTATTATTTTGAAAAAGATTTTTTTAGAATTTAGTATCAAAAATATACTTAATTTTAAATATTTTATCTAACAAACTTTAATTTATTAAAGTTTTATCTCTTATACATTTATGGTTTTCCAGAGAAACATGATTTATTTGCTTAACTTTTTTTGGACACATTTAACATGCGAACAAAACCAAATCAAAGTATCCATTTTATGCCAGTCATTTGCTTAATGAGCACCATGTACCAACAAGCTTCTGTTTACCATAGATTAATTTGGCGAATCACTAATTATCTTATAAATATCAAGCAATTCATCATGATTTTTGAAAAATACTGAAATATTCTTAAGTACAAGCACTTTACACATTTTTTATTGCCCTTTTAAAACTTTGTTATTAAACACCATTAGCAACTTTAAATAGATGTAAAGAAATAAAAAAATATTGCCAAAACGTATAAATATAAATGGTTGTTAGAAATGATGAGGCACTTGAAATGAGAAATGTTTTTGGGGTTTCTTGTCTTATTAATATATATTTTAACTTGTAGCAATAAGAAGTTATATTAAATAAAACAAAATATTTTTAAATTTAAAGCAAAAAGTTTTACAATAAAAAAAATAAGAAAGTTATAGTCGGTCAAGTTTAAACATATTGTATATCGAAAAAGTTAATTTAAATCTCGCATTGACATGCAAAAAAATTACAACATTTTTTTAAATACTTTTAACATTTCTACTTTAATATTCAAAGCATTTTTTGCCTGGTGAACACAAACAAAGGCCATTTTTTAAAGGTTAAGTGCATAAACTCAAATAAAGCAAACGGAAATTGGATATTTAGTAAACATAAACGTAAAGCGACCTTTTCAGCTACGATGCTTAAAAAAATTTTAAAATGTATGTACACATATACATTCTTACTAACAGAAAACGTTAATTCAATCTTCTCATATACTTTGTTTATAAAATTACATTCAACCTTAAACGTGCTTTTTTCTAAATTCAATATAATTTCCATAAAATCTGCTTGAAAAAAAATCAAATCATATCGATTTGTGTTAACTTCCCCTAACGTTCTTTCATACTTAGTCAAAATCAAAAAACGTTTAACATAAATTATCGCTTAATAACGGTATATTATAAATCTTAAGTTTGGCAATTTGGCACAAACTGTATGCCTTGAATACCATCACCTTTTTTTACATTCAACGCATTTTAATACCCTAAAATACTCATATCTTCACACAAACATAAGTTTCGCAAATGTCTGCACATAATACGAACATATGTTAGAACTTATGCAGAAATGAATAAAATACCTTGAATTCGTGAAATACTTAACGTCAGATTGTACCTGTCTAATATCAATTTTTACAATATTTGCTCACACTCTCAAGAATTGAGAAAGAAAATAACAAAAAAAGGTTGTCAGCATATGTTTCTAAAAAGATAAGCTATTATCGTATTTTAGGTTTAAATCTTTTGGAAATAGATTTACGCTTTAACACTTAAAATTTTTTGTATAAGAACAATTGTCTGTAAGAAAAATTTTTTTTTTAATTTCTGTTAAATTGCAGACATATATTTTATACAACATATAAATATAATGTGAAAAAATATTTTCATATTATGCAAATTTTTTGACTAGTTTTAGATTAAAGTGTTTTTTTTTTTAAAGTATTAAATTAAATTACATACATTAGTGCATGTATGCATGCGTAAATTTCTTTATTTAAAAACCAGATTTCTGGATTTTTATAAGCTTTTTCCAATTTATTTAAGCCTATTTAAAAAAAACTTTTTAGTAAGTTTGCAAATGTATAATATTATTCATTATTAAAAAAATAATTCTTTAAAGTTATATTTGTAAAGAATTCTTAAGTTTATCAACAGTTATGTTTTATAAATTGAAAGAAAGTACATACCTCTTATGTAAACCTAGTTTTGATTGATAAATATAACTCATACGCTAACAGGGCAAACACCAAACAATTTTAATTAATTAAATTTTAATTGAGTCGCATTTTGTTAACACGTTAAAAATATATATTAATCAAGCTCGAAATAAAAATTTAATATACATAAGTTTACTTGTTATATGATTATCATTATAAATAATCATTAAAAAAATTTGTTTCTCTCCATTATTTATAGCTTAAATATGGTCCAAGTTCCAAATTTAGAAAAAATATACCCGGTCAATCTTGGACATGTTATTCCACAAAGGTTATTATGGGCTGACTGTAGCAACATTTTTACAAATATTTACTTTTTTACTTTAAACCTCATGGTTCAGCAGTACTCGGTGGACAGATTTCGCTCACTCTTGTTATTCAGCCTTTGCTTACAAATATGTTGCTTGTAGCGCTGTCGATAGAAGATAGAAAAAAATCTTCAATAATGTTTTTTGTATCTCAAACATATGTTTAACAATAGAAGCCATTAGGGTGCAATGTCACGTTTTATGTTAAGCTTATGTCACATTTCATCACTGCCTTTAAGGTAGGTTAATATCATAGTGTATATGCATTGGAGATAAAAAACAAATATTTTTACATACACAGATATCATTTGCATATTTTTATTCAATGCCTAAATATACTTTAAAAAATTATTAAGCAATTGAAAGCATTTTGCAACAAAACTTAATTTTAACGGTTTTTGTAAAGATATTGTATAACTATTGGTCAAATTACTCCTTACTAAAATTAAAACAGAAGGACAGACAGATATAACTATATCGAATTCTTCTATAAGGATCCAGAATTTATTTTCTTTAAAGTGTCTAAAGTAAATATTGTAGAAATTACCTTAGCCTTATTACTATATGAAGGGTGTAAAAAACCCGGCCTTTATAAAATGAATGCAATAAGCTTGGTCGTTTTCCAAGTTTTTTACTGTAGCACCTTTAATGGGATAACATTTAAAAAACTTTGATACTTTTAAAACCTCTTGGGCAACATAAATTTATTTTACAGTTTATATCTTCAAATCGAATTGGAATATCTGTGGCAATAATGAAGCAGTTTAAACCTCTTAAAAGGAAACGTAAATTGATTTCATTATTGACGCATTAAAAAGGTACATTTTTTATGCTGAGATTTTCTATTATTAACTTAATTTGGCAAAATACAAAGAAATTGATTTTCAAACTTTGTAAATTGATTTTAAAAATTTCCTCAGCCGGCTTTCTTAAGCAAAATCAAAAATCTAAACAATAAAAATCCACTTTTGCCCTCCCTAGAGTACAATAACTTAAAATTTTAAGTTTAGATGACAAAACAAAAAAAATGTGCTTCCAAAGAAAATTGCCATCAATTCAACCTGCAGTAGCTAAGAAATATTTCTATGCTTTTTTTAATCATCAGCACCATTATCCTTCCTTTTGTATATTTTAATGTTCAACAAGAACTCCATAGCATTTCCATAAACAACATGTACAAAAATAAGAAAACTTTCCTTAATATAAAAGAAATCAAACATTTTTTTAAGCCTTGTCTATGAATGGCTTTTAAGGAAGGTATAAATAAATGTTATTTTCTTACTTCCTCTTCCTCTTAAAACTGTTATTCCTTAACGTGTTCCTACTAAGCTTGCAAATCCCTTTTCACATGCCACAACTCCCGTTTCATTACCACCAATAATTATTAGCATGAAAAACCAATTTTTCTTTATGCTCAAAACGATTTAGCCAAACAATCAAGGTGTTGGTTCACTTCTTTGGTTCTTTTTATATTTTATTTGTTACTTTGTATTCAATATTATAATCATAGGAAAAATAAGTTTTCTAAGTAACTTTTGGAAATGTTCTTTTTTGTTGTTAGAACGAGTGTTATAAAAAATATCTTAAATTTTTTTAAATTTTCTCTTAAGTGTAAACATAAAAAATAAGCAGCAAAAATATATATTATATATATTTTAAATGTTCTTTAAAAAGTGCAAAAATATATGTGCTTATGGCTAGATTTAATTCAGATATTAACATTTATTCATATTTTACCTTTCAACGCTATAGGTGGTATAGGAAAGTTATAGGTTTAGTATTTTATAGTTAAAAAATCGGTTGTAGCGCCAAAATTCCCTTTACAAAGACGTCGCTTTACGTTTGCTTAAATCATATTTGGGGCTTAATCTATAGAAAATAGAACAACAAGGTTTTTTGCTGAGCTATAAAGTTGTGACTAGTGAGTCCGCTTATGTTCGCCTACTTGTTCAGAAGACAGTGGGGCTTAAATACCAGACTGAATAATGGCAAAAAAAATCCTGGGAAGAAATGGTGATCAGCACTGCAAATAAATTGTACTATGAGTATAGATATTCCTAATTTAAAATTTTACAAAATTTCTTCCTCCTCCCATATATTATATAAGAAAGTTTAAACAAGCGAAACCATCACACCCAGTAAAGTTCAGCTTAAAACCAAGCAAGTAAGAAGGCTATATTCGTCTGTTCCGAATCTTATATACCCTTCACAGCGTGTACCAACGATTCAAGCAACATAATCTTGTCGATGGAATGAATGTCAAAAGGAATAAATTTTTCCTTCGAATGGGCTTAAAACATATAAACTTGACAAGTAATACCACAATATCACAGAAAATATTCAATGTAAATATTTATGGTCATATTAATACGCTCGCATGAATGAAAACCTTTTCATAAGAAGATTAAATTTGACAATATCTTATTTAAAACAATCAAATCAAAATATTATTAAAGAAAGAAACTGGGGCTGCGTTAATTAAATGCAATCATTGCGTATGTGTATGCAATTAAATACATATTTACAAATCTGCATGTTGTATTAAAGATTTCAAAGCAGAACTTTCTTAAAACTATTTAATATAAGTAAATAAAAAATTAATTTTAAAATTTTATATTCTGCAGAAATCAGGTTTGGCTACATTTGTTTTTTTAAACGTATGGACGAAACTGTTTCTAAATACAAACTTTCATTATTTTTGCCAGAATAAACTTTTCGTAAATGATTTTGTGGTAGATTTTTAATATAAGCAGATTACTTAAAAGAAATAAATTAATGTTACTTCTAAAAGATAATTTGCAAAAAACGCAATTAAGGATGTTTTAGTTCTAAAGTGTTGGCCATTTAATAATTATAAATTTCAATCAGCTATAAAGTAAAAGTACTAGTTATTTTTTAAAAATCCTGCTTTCATTGGAAAGGCTGAACTTTGTCATATAAGAATGGTTTACAATATCGCTCATTTAATTACAACGACGGGCTCTGTAGTACTCCATACGATTAATCCAATTTTTTACTGCATTTTTGAATGTTTCGGTGTGAATTCAATAGATTCCTTAAATTAATTTATTCCTGAAATGCAGCTTATTTTATTAGCTTATTAAAATCATTTTACAAAATTTCTTAAAATATTCTTTTATCCTCTTAATTTCACTACAATTAAAGGTTTTATTTTAATCCTTATTTCGATTTTTTGCATTACTAATTTAATATAAACAACTCCAGCTGTTTTTAGTTTTCTATAGAAACAATGTTGTTATGACAACTGGTTTGTAAATTAAAATGAACTGCATTTTCATGCAAAAACACTCATGCACTAAGCACTTCCTTCTTAAATATTTACTGGCAGTAATGTTTGTTTAAAGCAATTTTTTTTATTTTATTTAAATTCCAATTTTAAACAAAGCCGAACAAAAGAAAAGAAATTTTAATACTAATGCTGCTTTTAAAAAGCTAAAAGAATACAACATTTTTAAGCATACTTCTGGGGGCAAAACAAATTGAGATACATACTATATTGTTTATTAATCTGAAAAGAATTGATTTTTGTTTATACATATTGTTAGATATATTTACAAAGCAAATTTCTTAGAAAAATATGTACTTTTTTAAATGTGTATTAAAGTTTATAAGGTTTGGTTGGGTGAAAGTAACGGACAAACCTCTCTTAAAGCTTCAATTATATGTGACGTACCATAACGCCATAACCAAAACCGTTGCCATAAAAACCGCAACTCAATTGGTTTCTATGGTTATGGTTATGGCGCAATGGAAAGTCACCTATAATCAAATACAGTGTTGCCCATAAGTTTTAATTAAGTTTCATTTGGGTTGCATTTTAACGGCTGAAGTATAAAATTATTATTTTAGGAAAAAAAACTAGACTTAAAACAATTTACGTTTTTTAAGACAATAACAAAAACAACAAGTTTTGCATTTTTAACACCAGTATTTTAAAAAATAAAATAAAAGGAGTTTACTGTTTTGTAGAGTCTTCTAGAGAGTTAGTTTTTGAACATGTTTCTTTACCATTATGATTATTCATTAACCGTCTGTTTTTGGAAAAAACAAAATTGTTTATATTTTACAAAAACTGGCAGTAAAAATATCCTTGTATATGTATGTATGTTTGTAGAAGAACCCATTATTTGTAAATATTTGTTTTTATATATGTACGTAAAATAATTATTTTGGCTAAAATTTTTTATGGCAGCCTTTTTTTGATAATTCGTGCTTAAAACCCTAAAATTCGATTTAGCGGGATTATTTTTTTTTTTATTTAAGTATAAATAACTAAGCTCTTCATTTCTAATAAGTAGGATCTTCTAAATGTTTCATTTAAAATATAAAATTTATTTATGCAAATTTTTTATTTGCTCAAGCCTGTTTTTAATGTCATTATCAATGGTTTTTCTTCATTTAATTTAAAACATTTTTCACGTATGTACATACATACATACATAAATGTTTATAAAACTAATTATTAATATATCATCCAACCTGCCATTGTTTAAAGACAAGTTGCTGTTCTATTGTTGTGGCAGCTATAAACTATGGGCAACAACCTGTGGCATTATCGCATATGCATAAAGAACGCACAGACACCCCTTCACTTATAAAATCCTTTTAACAATTAAAAATAAATAGCGAATTATGTTATAAAAGCTTTGTTTGGCTAACTGTAAATATTTATGTTATACTAACTTACATATATTTAACGGTCTTTGGGTTTGTTTGGGAAAGTTTTTTTGGAGGATTCGTCCCTACTTGACGTTTATGTATGCGAGTGTATATGTTCCTAAATACATACTTATGTATTCGCATGGATGATTTTGCAAAAAAGGTAATATGAAAAGCCACCACATGCCAGTTGTAACCGTTTATCATTCTATCAATGTCAACAGAGGGTGTTAGGAGAGAGATTTTTTGTATTTTGTACACATTTTGAAACATAATTGAATGATTAAAAATGCACACACAATGTCAACAACTTTTGATGTTTATTATTGCTTTGAAAAATTATTAATTAGCCATAACTGAGTTCAGTTATTGAAATGTCATACGAATAATAACAATTTAATACAAAAGCAAGGATTTAAAGAAATTTAATTCAAACGTGAAATTTTTATTAAATACTTTTATTTAAAAGCAATTTAAAGAACTGTTTTTAATATCGATATAATAATCCAAAATTTAAATGAGAAATTCTTAAAATTAACATCAAAACTTTATTTCTAAGAGATTTACAAACTGTCTACAACTTAGGAATTTTCATACATATTGAACTGAGGTTTCGTTCTTTTTATACAACAAAACCTAATAAAAAATGTTTAAAATAGTTTTTTAATATAAAACTAAGCAAAATTTATGACAACAATTAATACATAGAATAATTCTTAGTTAAAAACTATTTTAAAGTTTCATAAATAAGTAATCATTTGATAAACTCTTAATCTTTTCATAGACATGCAGTTCTTGAAGCATAACATTATTTATTTAAAATACCGCAAAAGTGCCTATGCACTTTATTTGATAATATTTTGTCAGATGTTACATTTCACAGATTTGTAGTGGTTTGTAAATTGAAGCAAATGCTATACAACAAGCATTTAAATAAAATAATATTGGCCCACAAACATAAACAAATCGATCGACCAAAATTATATAAATTAGTTGGTTTAGTATTTCAATGATTTGAGGAAACAAACCAATTTAAAAACAAATATAGAAAAGTACTACATTTTGTTGTACTTTTACAATATTTAGAATTTAAAAATTTTTTTATCAAAAAAAATAATATTTGTTTTATAAAATATGTTTGCGGATTTCTGTGGGATTCCGTGTACTGCAGTAGCCTTTTAATTGGGTGTTTTTGACAAGATTATATACATATATTGGGGGCAAAAATTAAAGAGAAAATCAATAGAAAAGGCAAGTATTTTTTACCCACATACATATTAATATAACATTGTTTGTGCAGATGTTTACAACCCGCGAAAAAACAGTTGGAAATTTATCTAAATCGATTAAGCCATTTCCGTCCGTCCGGCTGGTCATCAAGTATTTAAAAATAACCAAATAACATATTGCAAAGATAAGTTTTTTTAGTTGCAAACCAGACTTTTTTAATATGGCAATCATTGGTCTATTTTTTAAAAAGCCCTTTTAAAAAAGTAACAAACGAAATAAACTTTATCGACAACACCTACCCTTACGAAATTTTGCATGTATTCATGAACTTAGCCAATAATTTTTTTATTGATTTCCCTTTAAATTCGTATATAATGTGATACAGTTTCTAATAAAGCTATCCTCATGGAAATCACATTTAACTACATAAACTGTAAAAGAATATTGGTACCAAGCAGTATTATACAAGAAAGTTATTCTTAAAACGAAATAGTTCTACAAGATTTTGGGAAGATTGGTTTATAACTGACTCAACCTCGAATAGAAGAGCTTATCGCACGGTCATGCTCACGCCCATAGAACCCTATCAATATAATATTTTTATTAAAAATTAAATTGCAAAACTAACCATTGGTCCGTATAATTCTTACTTTTGCAATACAATTTTTAAAAATATTATCACTGCCGTATAAAAAATTTGGTTGGGGGAATGGATATGCTCTAATATGGTCGTGATGGGCCAACTAAAAAATCCTTTTTTTTATTAATTTAGAGGACTTAAAAAAATTAATTAAGGTGGATTAAATATTTTATTTTTATCAGGTACTATATGAACCCAAAGCTCTTTTCTAGACCCAAAGCATATTATTTTTTTTTTCATTAAGTGTTTACCCTATGGGCAGGGTACTAATAATAAGACTAAAGTTATCCTTATTTTTGAAGTAATTCTTATTAAGACCAGAATAAAAAAAAACTCAGGTGTTAAATATGTACATTCGGTATAACTAAACTAAGCTGGGTTCTCTGTTTTAAGAAAAAAAATCTCGCTACAAAAATGTTTAGTCCCCTTGGTAAAAATGGACGAACAATTATTACCATATTTTTTACTAAATATTTATAAAGTCTGCTTATGATTGCTTTTTTCATTAACAAATTGATCTTAAGAAGTTCACTTATTAGAAAAACATTTTTTTAATTTAATTTTTTTTTGTGATAAAAAAAAGTACAATAAAGTAAAGAGACAAACTTTTTCTCAAGACAATTAACAAAGAAACTAAAAAGAACTGCAAAGAAGTAAACGAAATCCTTGCTAATTTCGTGCCTGATTGCATACGCGTGCATGTCGTGAACAGAAACCACATACATGACTCCGTATATATGTATGTATGTAAGTATATACATATGTATATAGTATGAACATCACTGAAGTTTTGATTAAGGTAATGCTATTCCCCCGTTAAACACGGAGTCTTCGTAACTGTAAAAAAAGCATAGATGGTCTTTTTAATTCCATTAGCTCAATGTAAATCAAATGAATTACTGATAAATTAGTGTGTTAAAAAAACAGATAAAACAGCTACAGTTGGCCAACCCCGACCATATTATATCCTACTTTACATTAGTGTGGAGGCACTAAAAAACTAGTAGCTGGTATAAGGATAGACACAAAATTTTGTAAATTTAGAGTAATAATCGATCTACATAGATATAACCCATATTGCCAAAACATATCGCGGCCAAATTTTATCTGCGACCCGAAGGGTTTTCACCAGAATACAAGGACACCCAGCCGAAAGAACGGACATGCTTAAATCGATTTAGGAAGTGATTCTTAGTTGATCGGTGTACTTTGGTGTTATAAACATCTGCAGAAGCGCATAATATCCCAATCACATATTTTGTGTGGGTATAAAAATGGAAACAGTTTAAATGTGATGATTCCTTATGTAATCACCAAAAAAATTAAAATTATAAATTAAATCCAAGGCTGTTCGATAAATTTAAACTGATAAAACATCTCCTTGCTTAAGTATATGTACATCTCTTGCGACATAATTCGTATATATTGAATATATTTACTAAACTTAAATGGGTGCATTAGATAAAATTGCAGGGATGTACACAACATTTATACGCAAAAAGTTTTTAAATCAAGTGTGAGCAGAATCTTTTTGTGGGTATTGCAAAACGTAATTGAAAAAAACTACTTTTACTTATGTATGCTTTTATGTATGGGCTTTTAGGCACAACTTAAGGACATCTTCAATAAGGATAATAAAACATACGCCATGCACACAACTACACTGACATAGAGTTAAAATACAACAAATAGAAAAATCATTGAAAATAAATAGAAAAGAACTGTAACAAGTACCACATGAAAATTGCTTTAAAGTATTTGCCAAACACACATGAAAGTTAATTTTTCCTGGGGGCTTCGTAAGTGAGTATGCAGTTTTTTCAAATAAAGTTAATGGTAAATTACAATCTTTGGTTGAGGTTTTGTCTGCTCATACCAACTTTAGTATAATTTGGCATAGACCCTGAATTATGAAAGCAAGGAAAAAAGTGAGCGTGAAATGCTTGCAAAAAACAAAGTTTTCTCTTGTCTAATATTCTAGTAGGTTTGTTTGCAAATAGAAGTAAATATGCCCCTTAAATTGTCGGCTAAATACATATTTTGTATGTATTTCTTAGCAGGAACGTCGAATTTAAACAGATTTAGTTTCCATTATTACACATGTACTTAATTGTCTTAAGGAAAACGAGCTAAAACCAGAAGTTTAATTGCCTTTTCAACATCTTAAAACTATATTTTCTAGCCACATCTCTGCCTTACTTTTAGCCGACTACCGTTTGGCATTAGTTTTGTTGCATAAAACACTCTAAAAGAAATTTAAAGTATTGTAAGAACGACTACTTCTTATCTTCTCAAACTCCATTGACTTTCTATGCCAATATTTTTGTAAAGTTTTTTAACTGTTTTTTCTTTCGTTAAAAATTCAATTACCGAAATCGACAAGTAAATTAATGATAAGAAAATATTCTTTTTAGACAGTAAAAAAACCACAATCAAAGATTTTTGTCTCAAAAAGCTGAAAGTGATGTTTATAACAAAGAACCAAAAAAATTAATTCAAAAACTTTATATAGCATTAGAAAAACGTTTGTTAAAGGAATCCGCAAATATGTAATAATGCATTTAAGTCTTTAATAATTTTATATAATAAAATGAAGTTTTAAGACATATTAAAAACCTTAGTTTTTAGAAAATAAAATGGAGAAACAATGTTTTTACCATCATACACTGATACGAAACAATAAAAAAAAATGTAATATATGATTGGCTTGGCTAAATAATAATCAGCTCTCAGGGAATGGCCCCAATACATGCGTTGCATTGTGTTGATATCATGGGGGAAAAATAGGCGGAATAGTGTTTGTGGACATTTAATTCGAACTTCTCGATATTATCGATATTGCGACTAAAGAACAAATGGCGCAATTTACTGGACAGTCACTTTTGCTTTTTACGCCTAAAATCTTAGGTTTCAGGAGACAACTCCCTTATTTTTCCAAACACATTACATTACGGTATCGATAGAACAGAGAAACACATCTAACATCCGGTTGGATACCTTAAATACACTGACAAGTACCTTCTTTCGTTCCTGTACGCGTTCAAGTTGCTCCAAAAACAGAATTTGGAACACCACGCCATACATGGAAGTGGTTTTCCATTTGGGCTTAACCAACTTTACCTTCTTTGTTAATAAAAAAAAATTTCCGTAAACATTTAACGAATTTTTATATATAAAATTTTAAAATTATACTTTCTTGTTCTAAAGAAGAAGAAATATTATTTTATGTCGACAGAAAACATCTCTTTTAGTAACGGGTTTAGTTTCCACATAAGTGTAAATTTTCCATTATTTATTGGTTATGCATACAACATATTTTTTATTTAATATTTAAAACTCTTTTTAAAATCAATCATTTTTTTCAGCTGCTGGAGCAAAACCAATACGATCTTTGGCAAAATCGAAAACGGTATAGAAACGGCCAATAAAAACGTCACCCAAAATCCATTGATCGCCACCAAAATCCATTTCTATAAAGCCGGATATGCATGTATCGTCAACGTTCAATATATAATCTTTTGGTTGCAAAGTAAAAGTAGTACCACCAATTAAGAAATCAACATCAGGAAGGGATTGAATAGTTGAACAGTTAACATAGATCAAACCATCCTCAAAGTTTAATTCGCCACCGATTTCCTTGTCTATTTTAGCACAAGCATCTGGAGGGCAAATAATCAAACTGGTTCCGGTATCAACAATAGCTTGACAGTTATCGCAAAGCTTTGTGTTATTTATAGAACTTGATGTCATTTCAAATTGCCAGTAGTCTTTTTCTGTAACAGGAACGTAAGTTAATTCTCCAGTAAATAGACTAGGGTCTACACCACCCAAAACTAATACACCACCGTCGCTGGACGAAGCGTTACGGTTTAGGTAGAAAGAGAAAACATCGGAATCAACTAGGCCTTCAGAAAACATTTGGTTGAATGGTGGCACGACATCGCCCTCAGCCAAACTTTGGTAGCCCATACCAAACACTCCATCGAAGTTCGCATTTATGAAAGCCTCTCCCGGTTCGTTCATGGCCTCAGCGAAAACTTGATTTTTTATTGTCTTATCTGCCACCGTAACATAGTCCTGAGATAAAACGCCACTCATACTGCCGCTGCCATATTGAATACCAATATGTTTCCCATTCTTGACGTAAGTTTTGGATTTGTGATGATCATATTGATTGTGTGACTGGCAGGCAGTATCCCAACTATGGCAACGGCTAGAAGGAACCCATAAATTTGAGGAACCAGTATCGAAAAGAACTTGAAACTTTTGAGGTGGAGTTCCAATAGAGATTTCACCATAATATTGCATATTCAATGTATTTGACAATTTTTCTTCAGAATTATAATCTTTTTTTAGCAAATCATATTTATAACTTAAAACAGTTAACTCAGTGTAGACGTCCTCTATGGCCTTTTTGAAATCAGAATGTTTACGTATTGGTACATTCAAAAGTTCAGCGCTGACCACAGCTGCTATTAAGGCTAATATAGCAAAATATTTCAGCATTTTATTGCTAAAAAGATCCCAAATATTTAAACGAAAAAATAAAATATTTCTTTGCACGTATTTTAATTTATTTTGTTTTAGTTAGTTTTTCCTTTAATAAAGGCAACGCAATAACTAGTTATTGTTCTTGAAATCGTTTATATATATACCATTGTACTTACGGAACTTATCAGTTACTGGGTTTTGTTAATAGGTTAGGCGCTTACTAACCTTCCTTAAAAATATTTTTAAAGATAGATTTAAGGTCAATTAATAAATGAGGAAGTAGTCCACAAATATTTTTCTAATATAATATTTATAGTAAAATTCCCAACTAAAGGGTAATTTTCTATGCTTGAGTTAATATTTGTGACGGTAGCGACCATATTATTTAGACAAGTTTATTCTTGTAGCATTTTACTTAACCACTTATAAGTTACACTATAGGCCATATATCCCAAGTAAAAAACTTCAGAATTACAAGTAGTTATTGTTATTGTGAAATATTTTGATTCCGCATACAAGGCTACAAAAAATAGTACTGTTTGCTTTGGATTAACTATGATCAAGATAAATCGTTGGTCTGTTAAAGTTTTTTCTGCAATGCCACCATTTTAAACAATGTGTGCTACAAAACATTACAAAAAATTCTTTTGGCATTTGAATAATGACAAGTAATTTAAATTTAAGACCAAAATCGAAAAACAAATGAAATTTACCCGCCCTTAATGAAAACCCCTGTGGTTTGTTCACCATATCTTTCAATCATTTAAAAGGAAATACAAACTTTTTAACATTTTGTTAACAAAACTCAAGGATATTTTCAAATGATATAAAGTGGTCTTGATTATTTTCCATTTGGCTTTTGAAAAAATGTTTTAATCAAAATTTGATAAACAAAATACATATATGTTTTTCAAAGCTAAAAAGTATAAATAACTTTAAATGATAAATTCGGTTATTTGAAGTGTTGCACTTAAAGTAGTTTTTCATATTTTACAAAATATGTTACATCAGCTAAGAACGTACAAATTTGAAATCTTTTAGTTTAAATATTTTTGAGCCAAGCGTAACTGCAGTTAAAAGAGGTAAATAAAAAATAAAGAATATCAAGAAGTGGCTTTTGTACTACGATAATAATCCAATAAATAAAATATTTTTTTTGAAAATTTAAAAGAATCATTACTAAAAAAAATAATAAGAATTATTATTGTAAACAAATTAAAACCAAATAAACAATATTTTTCCTTCAAAAAAATTTAAGTTTTTAAACACCCTACAACCTAGTATGTTTTGTAACAAGTAAAGTTGGTCAAGCCAACTACATGCACTATTTGTATGGGGTCTATATGAAACAATAAACCGATCATTTCTGTATTCAATATAATAGTTGGTACCATAATAATAAACATGTGTGCAAAATTTTGAAAAGGTAATTTGATATTTGAGTCATTTATAGCCCAAATTTTTATTCCGGAGGAATATTTGTTTGAGGGCTATATGAAGAAATGGGTCGATCATATTTTTCATAGTATACTGGTTGAAGACATAAAGTAAGACACATATGTAAATTTTTGTCATAAAAGATTGAGATCCGAATCAGTTAGAGCCCAAAATTCTTATTCCGGGGACACATTTGTATTAGGGCAATTTAAAAAAATTGACGGATCATCACCCAAAGCAATAGGCCTTTTTCCAGTGCCAAAAAAATTATCTGTGCCAAATTTCATTAAAGTATCTTCAAAGTTGCGACCTCAGAACTCAGGAAGTGATTCTTAGTCGATCGGTATACCTTAAGTTGGGTCTCAGAGTATATTTACTACAAGATATCAGACTATGTATGAGAGCCCCTTTAGGCAATGCTGATAGGGAGTAAGTATATTAAAGGAATATTTTTGGAAGGGGAAACTAATGGAGGTCGGTCGTACATTTAATTTCTCTAAGGCCAACTTTGGGGAAGTTAAGAGCGTTTTTAACATAATTTTTTAAAATTTTGTTAGGTGGAGATAGGGGGTAAGTATATATTAGGAAAACGTTTGCAAGGAAAAATGAGTTGGAACTAGTTTTAAATTTTAACAATCCAAGTGCACCACGAAAGCTATAGGCGGGGGGGGGGGGGGGGGATTTTTTTTAAATTTCTCAAGCTTTGTATGGAAGCCCCCTTAGACGATGGAAATAGGGGATAAGTATATTGTATGAACATGTTTGGAAGGGGAAAACTATTTGGGGTCGGTCGTATACTTTTTTTCTTTAGGGCCGACTTCGGGGAAGCTATGGGCATTTTTACATAATTTTTGTAAATTTTGTTTGGAAACCCCCTCAGATAATAGTTATAGGGGGCAAGTATGTTCTAGGAACATGTAGCCCCTCTACCGGCGACTCCGAGGAATTGTATGGGTTTTTCCTAATTTTGTGTGGTAACCATGTTTGGGGCTAGAGATACGGGGTAAGTGCGCTTTACAAAAATATTTGGAAGACAACATTAATTGGGTGCGATTTTGCATTTTACCTTTGTAGGAATACCATAAACGCTGTAGGAAAAAATAAAAAAATTATACTTTGCATGGCAACTCTGTCAAGAGTAGTAGATGAGTGTAAGTATGTTTCAAAAAAATGTTCGTGGAGAAAAATTAATGGGAGTCGGTCTTACATTGCACATTGTACGGGGCAACTCCGGGGCAGTTGTAGAGGTTTTAATAAATTTTGGTGAGTTATCGGGCGATTTAGCTGGATTTCATAAGGGGTCATGCGACATCGGGGGGCTTGAAAAAGTTTATTTCATTCATAACACGGACTAACGGACATCGCCAAAACGACTTCCCTATCTATAAGGGCCAAGAAAATACTTACTTTATGGGGTCGCAGATGGATAATAATGAAGCCACAAAAGGAATGGCAAACTTATATGTATATACCCTTATCACTTATATAACTTCTCAAAATCTCGCAAAATTTTTTTTCAGGATGGCATTAGGTCGACAAAAAGTATAATATAACAAAAACAAATATATTAAGACTTTGACATTGTGGTGAACATTGATCAACAGCAAGCTTTATGTTGCTTTTGCCTTAATGTAGTTTTCTTAGCAGCATGTAATGAAACCATATCTAAATTTTATAAACTTAATAATCTTAGATCAATTTTTTGTTATCAAAGCTAACAATTTTTATTAAACACTTTAAATTTAACAATTATAAAGTAGTTTACTAAATTACAACCATAAATTATCAACTGATAAGTGTGATTTTCATTCATTAATAAAAAAATTGTTAAAGAAATTAATTGATTATATTAAAATATCAAAATTTACGACACAATTTTTATTTTTATATATTTACTAGGAGACGTATATTATCTTCAAGAACCTTTCAAATACTAATAAGTTGCGATAAAAAATATTTAGTAAAAAAATAGATTTTAAATTTTTACAGATTTATTCTCTTGTGTCTGGCACATACGTAACTACATACTAATGTACATTTATTAAATTAATGGAATGTTAGAATTTAAAAAAATAAAACAATTTTATTTATTTCGTTTATCCGTTTCAAGTTTTTGGGCTTAAAAGAATAAATGTATTCAAAAGTAATAATTTATTGACTTTATATAAGCCATTTGTTTCTAATTGATCTCACACTGACCTCGGATTTATTTTGCTGATTTTTTTTTATTTTTTTTTACTAATGAGTAATGATAAGCATTAATCGGTAGTGCTTGAAGTTGTTGGTCAAGATACCTCTTATACAGCTACACTCCTTCAGGCTGCAAAGATATTTTATACCTTTTAAAAAGCGATGTAAGCCCTTATTAGTTTATTATTCCAAAGCGAAATAAAATCGGACAGAAAGCGCTTTAAAGCGGCGTCGGGTTATTCCAAAATAGAGACAAAAACCTAAAAATCTAATTTTTTGCAACAAAATCCATGCGTATACCATTATATCTTTAAGAGAATATAGGCACTGTTGTCACAAAACTTCGCTCAGATACTTTAAAAGCGACGACCTTAACAAGGGAAAAATATATGTTTGTGTAGGAGCACGAAGGCTTTAAAAGCTACCCTTTTTTAAAACTGCTACAAAGTCATGATACAAAGTACAAGGTAATCTCGTCGGCCCAGCTGATTAGTACCAAAATGTCAAAATGATGTTCTCCCTGTGAAAAGAAAACAACAAAAATTATTACTCATCGTTTTTTTTTCTATGAGCTGTTGTTTGACACTTGTGTACTAATTTGTAGTTGTTGCAGGGACAAGATTACCTGATTTGTTGTATCATGTACAAAGTAGTTTCAGTATGGAAAAAATTGTTGGATAGGTGCAGGGGAAGCGAAGGCCCTCTTTCAATTGAAACATTTTTATTAAATTATCTTGCAAACTATAATATGCATCGATTTGATTTCCCTACAAAAAATAATTTTACCAAAATGCCCAAATTTGAGTAAAAAAGAGCAAGAAGGACAGAAGTAGTCGTAGGTTGCTCGCTTACAAACAAATAATTTTTATTAAATTTTTCGATACATTATATATCGGAAACTATAACAGCTACCGTGTTCAAGTTCCAAAATTGTAAAAGCAATGCCTACATTCTTCTGCTAGTAGGAGCAGGAGGAGTGAAAGTCTCCATACAAAAAAAAAAAAAATACTTATACTAAATTTTTGCTATGAAATATCTCAGAAACTTTTGGAGCTAACGATCTCAAAACTTTTACAGGGTATTTCTATTATGATTTTTTAAAAGCAAAAAGGTAAAGGGAAAAGTTGTTAGATAGCGGCCTGGGAAGTAGCACCACCTATTCAAAATATATATTTATGATATAATTACATAATTTAAAATTTTATCTTCTGAAAATATTAAAGTAAATCTTTTAGCTTAAGCGTTTTCTTCCGATGATACTGATAATGATGAAGCATAGTCATAATTAGAGTAGTCATCCTCATATTGATCATCATAAACATTATCTCCATATTCATCAGCTTCAGCATATTTAGCGCCACGTTTAAATCTTTTCGCTTTACTTATTAAATTTTCATCTAAGCTAGGAGTTCTCTTACGTCTCTCCATTTGCTTAAATTCTGTAAATAAGAATGCGATAGAATTTTTAATCAATGGCTCATTTTTATTAAACTTTATATATTTATCATGCTGGTGATCTCTATAACTTCGTTTATTTCTAGCAGCATCACCATATTTTACATCAATTTTATTTTGAAATTCAGCTCCAAGAATTTTGATACTTTTTTCATCATTCATGCCAGCGCCATTATCGATAGTGTCTTTGATTTGGGCAAAAGCCAATATGGCAGCCTCTTGTATACCCTAAAAGGATGTGTAGTTTTACAATAAGTTTTATAATTTAAACATTTAACTTACCTCCGGTTTTCCATTTACATTTTTATTTAAAAGTAATATGCTTGAGAAAGTTAAAATTTTTATCAAGATAAACATTGTTCAATACACGCGTTAATTAAAATAGTGTTTTTTTTTTATGTTAAATTCACTATAACAGGTAATAGGTTGGCACTTTGTAGCTTTTATTTTTATGAATTTACTTCAGCTTTGGTGCATATTTGTTATTTATTTTATTATTCATTCGCCGTATTTTCCTCTATTTATATACATTTTTGTACACCTTTTTTGTTTGTGAGATATTTTTAATTTGGTGCATATTTAAAGATTAACATCAATTGTTTTAAAAATTAGTCTCATTGCATGCAATTTTTAGTTTAAAAATTTCCTGTTTCAAAAAGGGTGCTCACGGGTGCATTTTATAATTTACAGACATTAAGAAATACAATTCAATAAAATAATTTTTTGTCACAAAAATTATTTTCAGTCATATAATTGGTTTTGCTTTAATCTGTAGGTATAATATAGGTAGTTTAAAACATTTTTTTGTTTGCTAAAATTATTTACTTTATTTTTTTAAAAAATTAAAAAAAAATAATGCAGTTCAGTCTTAATATGCACTTTGTATTAAATTTAAACAGCAGTAGCAAATCCAACACGATTATTTTCCAAATCGTAGATGGAATAATATCTACCAAGGAAAATGTCACCCAAAATCCATAGTTCCATGCCGGCGCTTTCGAAAGCAGAAGAGCAAATACCTTCAGATTGAAGAATATAGTCAGAAGCTGCGATAGCGAAAGTAGTTCCACCAATGTTAAAATTAATTGCGGGTAATTTGTTGACAATGGAACAATCAACGGTGTAAGCATAGTAGTCGTAATTAAAGGTGGCACCAATAGCCTCTTGAATATTTTCCATTTGAGAATCGGGAACAGCAATAAGAGAGGTTCCTGTATCGGCAATAGCTTGACAGTTATTACATACATTGGCGCCATTTATATTTGCAGAGTTCATAGTGAATTGCCAATAACCTTTAGATGTGACAGGAACAAAAGTTATTTCTCCAGTGTAGTGGGAACGATCAACCCCGCCCAAAACGAGAACACCACCATCATTTGATGAACCATCACGAGACAAATAGAAAGAAAACATGTTCTCTTTAACTAATCCTTGGGAAAACATGTTATAGAAAGGAGGTACAACATTGTCCTGAGATATTTGTTGGTAGCCCATACCCAAAATACCATCAAAAGGAGAGTATGTGAATATGGTGCCAGGTTCGTCGGTAGCAGCAGCAAATACTTGATTTTGAATAGTCAAACCCTCAATGGTTACGGTGTCCTCAACTAAATAACCAGACAAACTACCACTGCCATAGGCAATAGAGAAATCTTCGCCATTCTCAACAAAGGTGGAGGAAGCCGAAGGATCATAGGAATTATGATTTTCACAGGCAGAATCACCAGGAGCACAGGGTGCTAAGGGTACCCACAAATTAGATGAGCCTGTATCAAACAATACCAAAAATTCTTGAGGTGGAGTACCAATTGCAATCTTGCCATAGTACGAATCATCAACGTAGTTCATCAAATTTTCTTGGGCTCCATTTCTAGGTTGGATTTTAATCAAATCGCTGTATTTAGCCTTTAACTTGTACAACTCATTGGCTTTACTTTTGGGTTCTTTAGCCTTGTGCAAAGGCACAACTAATGCTGCCTCAGACAAAAGAGCCAAACTTAAGAGTGTCACCACAAATTTCAACATATTTTTAAACTATATGTATTTTACCAAAATCAAAGCGCTTTTATAGACAATGTCCATAAAAACGGTGAAACGATTAAAACATTTTCCTAAAATAAGTGATAAAGTAATAATCAATGCAAAACCACTTGCTTTGTGACAAGATAAAGTTAATGAAGTTTCTAACAGGTAAATAACTGATAAAATTTTCAATGGGTTTTTCAACAACAGTTTCTTACTTTAAACGTGGGGTTTCTTTCTTTAGGTAGGACAAACGCACATGCATTTTTTGTTGATAAGGTTTAAAAGACTAGATTATGTTAAAACAAAAATTACTTTCAGCGTTTAAAATTACTTTACTGTCGAATGTCTGAGTTCTACATTAAATTTGCATACAATTTTGAAACAACCTGTAACTCTAGAGTGAGACTAACAAGAAGGGAATATAATGTTTAAAATTCAGAATGAAATTGAGTTGGCATCATTGCACCTAAACATCAAATTTTTTAGCTCTTGTGAAAAATTTTCTGAAATATAAAACTAAAAATTTTATTAAAGTCTGAATAAAAAGAAACTAGTGTACTTTACAAAGCAAGTTACAGTGTAATAAAAATATATTGCAATATGTCGAAAAAAGGTTGTCGTAGCTTGGCAAAAAACAAGAAAAATTGCGGCCAATGCAAATTAGTGGTAAATGAAGAAGAAGATGACTTTATTGTGTGCAGTGTGGCCAGATTTTCAAGTAAAGTTAAAGCTAAATCACGTTTAAAAAACAGCTAAAAAGAGCTAAACACAAAAAGTTAAAGCCAAAAAATAAAGCTAAATTTTTTAATTCGTTTTTTAAAAAGTTTCTTCGTTATTTAGATATTTCTCATAATATAAACAAAACGTTTGTGTGCTTAAAATATTTAAGAAGAAAATTTGTTTTAAAAATTTTGATTTTATTTACAAAAACTTGGTAGACCCATACCTTAAGTAAGAAGAAAAATAATATGTGTTAATATACATACATATTCATATACAAGAACTTTTTAAAAATTTTTTAGAAGCAGGTGTTAATTTGCGCCTGTTTTGGTAAAAAAAACGAAAATTTATTTTAAATATAAATACTCACACGCAATTCGTTCATTTTTTTACAAAAACACGTAAAATTTAGTAATTTATTAACAAACTTTTTTCATAAATACAAACACATGAAAACAATAAAAAATCGAAACTATAAGATTAAATTTACACGACGCAATTTTTTTTTAATATTCCTTCAATGAAATTTTTGTTTGTTGACAAAACGTGTATAAAAATCGTTAAAAATCGAAAATTTTCATTCAAGTTACATACATATATCATGAAAAATGCCTTTATGTAAATTTTGTTCAAGAAAAAAAAGATTATCTTTAATGTAAAAAGTTACATTGTAGGAAAGCATTTTTAGAAGTATTTTTATTTGTACATGTGTGCCTCAATAAGTATTTAAAACCAATGACTGTAAAAATGAAAAAATCAAAAAATTAAAAATATTATTATTTTTTTAAACCTATCTATAAAAATAATAATTATCGTTATTAACCGTTTTTATTTAAATTAAAAAAAATTACCGTCTTGCTAAAAAAAAAAACAAAATTTATAAAGAGCATGATTTTCAACAAATATAGTTTAATACTATCAAAATGGTGAGCTTTACTTGACACTACGATGTTTCATTGTGCCTGCTTTTTTCTAGAAAAATTATTTCGGTCCTGTTTGATTTGATTTTTTGACAAAAAAACACTTTAAAGTTCTTATTAAATAAAAATATTAATATAATAATTTGTTTCAACAAAAGACATAAGTGTTTTTGAGCAATATATTAGAAGATTTTATAATTTAACCAAAAAACGAAAAAAAATGTTTCTGTCGCATTTGGATTTTTTTTCTTTAAAATTGCCGCATTTAAAAGTATTTGTTTTGGAAAACAAATTCTTACGTTTTTTTTTGTAATACCATACCTTCCTTATATCTTTGTTTTATTGAAGTTTTGTGATGTTTCACGTTTTTTAAATGTGGCTAGTAGTAAATTATTAAGCAAAACAATGGTTCGGAAACTGTTATGTTGTAAATTCGAAGAAAATTTGGAGCTTGATACCTTTCAGTATAATTAAGATACATACCAAAAAATATAAAACGACAAATTTTTAACCTTTTATCTAACTCCAAAAACTACTAAAAAAGCTAAATTCAATTTCAAAAAAAGCTAAAAAAAATGCTAAAAGCTAAATGTAAATATTTCGGGCTAAATGAAGAAAAATAAAGCTAAATTTAGCTCTAAAAAAGCTAATATGGCCACACTGATTGTGTGTTACAAATGTGAAAAAACATTCCATGTACTCTGCTGTAGTAACTTAGATAAGCGTAAATATCAACACCTATTACAGCATGACGATGAAGACTTTGTCTGCCATCTATGTGACAGTAGTGGTACTAACATAAAAGTAGAGTTAAATGAAATCAAAACAAAACTGCAAAAACTAGATCAGCTGGCTGATTTGCGAGAAACTATGAACTTTATGTCCCAGCAGTACGATGATATATTAAAAGGTGTATCAGAAAATAGGAAAAAAATCGATATGATTCAAAAAGAAAATAAAAACTTGAAAGAAGAAATAAAGACACTAAAAAATTCTATGAAAATTATGAATGATCAAAGAGTGAGAAATGATTGTTTAGTTAGTGGAGTGGAAGTACCAAGAGGTTCGTCAGCAGTGGACACAATTATTACATTGTCAAATGAAGCTGGTGTAGAATTGAACCCAGATTGTATTAATGAAGCATATTTTTTAAGGAGAAAGAATAGCCAAAATTATAAAAACGAAAAGGACATTGAAAAAAAAACTGTGGTTGTTAAATTTAACTCGAAAAATTCCAAAGAAAAACTGATGTCAGTAAAACCAAAACTAAGAGAAAAAAAGTCTAAAGTTTATATAAATGACTACTTGAGCAGGGAGTCACTTAGCCTGTTGAATCATGCAAAGACGTTGAAAACAGTGGGTTACTGTGCAGTATATGCAGCCGGTGGCAAAATATTTGTAAAAAGGAGTGAACTATCGAAGCCAAGAATTATTTCTAACGAAGACGAAGTTGATAATCTTTTACTTGAGGCAACAACAAATCATGAACGAAGTCGTAGATCGCTACTTTCAGCTAATAATCATCGTGGAATAGCCGATGAAGTGGATGGGTATTCATCAAATTAATATATTTGAATATGTAAGGAGGAAATATAAATTATACTTATATATATACAATTTCTCAATTCAATAATAAATATTTTTTCAATTTAATATCATATAATAACTTTGTAAACAGCTTTACAAGTCCATTTGTTACAATAGTATCAATTAATATAAGAAGTATATCGTCTATAGATAAATTCAATAATTTCAAAACATTTCTTTGTAAAATATCGCGGCTACCCGACATTATTGCTGTCCAGGAAACTTGGTTCAAAAAAGAGGTAAATCAATTATATAACATTCCTGGTTATAAAAGTGTGCACTGTTGTAGACGTGACGGTTACGGAGGGACATCGATTTTCGTTAGGGAGACTATACAGTACAAAGTTGATATTTGCCAGAGTGATAATTATATTGATGTTATAATGTTAACATTCAGCAGTTTTAAACTAAACGGAAAGCCTGTAAAATTGGTATCATTTTATAGATCGCAAAAGTGTGATGTCAATAGTTTTTTATTATATTTGGAAAACTTGCTTTCCTCTTATGGTCGAAATCCTTGTATTTTTGTTGGAGATTCAAATATCGATATTTTAGAAGTACAATCGTCTGGAGATTTATTAAATTTACTAGCAAATTATGATTTTTTAAATTGTCATACTATGGTTACTCGCCCGAAAAGTGGTACATCCATTGATAATATATATAGCAACATTCACAAATTTTTGTACATTGCATCTGTGAAATGTGAATTATCAGACCATAACATCATTTCATGTGGTATCAGATTTCAAGCAAAAAGCCGAGAAAATACAGAAGAGCTTCATGTTTACTGTGATTATAATCGTGTTAAAAATCATATCACTAGCAATTTGTCCAGATTAATCCAAATTGGTGATCCGTCCACTGACACATCTGAACTTATAATGTGTGTAGATGATGCTATTAAAAATTCAACGTATGAAAAGAGACATAAAAAAATAATACGAAGAGAAATTGCTCCATGGTTAAATGGTAATCTTTTAAAACTTATATCTTAGAAAAATAATATCTTAAAACAAAGAAGAAATAAACCTGGTAGTGCAGATATAGAAGCTAGGTTGAAGAGAATAAGTAGGATAATTAAAAAAGCAAGTAAGGAATCAATGAATAACTATTATAAAAAAAATTTGGATGGCGTTCAGAATGATCCAAAAAAATGTTGGAGGTTTTTAAATGAAACACTAGGAAGATCTAAGAGCAAACATATCAACCTACTGGATTCCTATGGTGAGTTAGTGATGGATGATATGCAAAAAGCTGAAACTTTAAACCACTATTTCCTAAACTCAATAAGAACTATAAAGGCAAATATTGAATCACTATCAGTAGATTCCTTTACATCTTTAAGAACCATCACTCATTATAATACAAGATTTCAGTTTAAATTTGCAACGTATAATGATTTACATAATGCAATTTCAAATTTGAAGCCAAATAAAAGTGGTGGTCATGACAATATAGCCCCGAAAATACTCTTAAATAGCACAACTGAGTTTACACCCTATCTGCTAAACATATTTAATAACATGGTAAACTATGGTGTTTATCCCGATGTATTAAAAATTCATAAGGTCGTGCCAATACCTAAGACACTTAATGCCAACAGTGAAGACAAGTTTAGACCTATTGCGGTGTTACCTGTTATTAATAATGTATTTGAGAAAATATTGCATGGTCAAATTTCAAAATATATGATAACCCATAACCTATTAAACGCCTTTCAATTTGGTTTTAGGGAAGGATGTGGAACGGAGGAAGCCACGGTTAATGTTGTAAACTTTATTTGTAAAAGCCTAGATGACGGGTTTAGTGGAGTGGCTGGTATTTTTTATGATTTTACGAAGGCATTTGATCTTATTGACCACACCATATTATTAAAAAAATTGGAATGCTATGGGTTTAGTGGTGAATCAATTACACTCATGAGAAGTTATCTAACTAATCGCAAACAATTTGTACAATTAAATAGCAATAAAAGCTCACTTGGAGAAGTTGTTCATGGGGTTCCGCAAGGAAGTGTTCTTGGCCCACTGTTGTTTACTATTTACCTGAATGATATTACAAATCTGCAACTTTCTGGAAAGCTTTATATGTATGCAGATGATATTTGTTTATTTTACCCCTACAAGCATGAGAAAGTTGCCAAGGTTTATATGGAAAGGGACGCATCTCTATTAACTGAATTCGCAAAAATAAATAGATTACTCCTAAATCCAGCAAAGACGCAATTAATGAGATTTAGGCCACATGATAATCACACACACTTTAGTGTTTTTGTAGATGGCGTTGAGATTCAAGAAGTCAGTACCATTAAATACTTGGGTCTAGAGCTGCAAAACAATCTTTCATGGAACCATCATATACTAAGTTTGAAGGCAAAAACTGCTCAAGCTCTGGGATTGATTTACAAATTTAAGAATAAATTTGATGGAAATACAAAATTCTTACTTTATAATTCTTTGATTCAAAGCCATTTCAATTATTTGACCTTACTGTATGGTTACAAAAAGACCAATGAACTCAAAGCGTTGCAGAGAATACAAAACAAATCTCTAAAAATGGTAGCTAATCTACCATTAAATTACTCCACTAAGTCATTATATAGAAATATTTTTAAGAATGTTCTACCTCTTCATGGAATGTACAAGCTGCAATTAATTACTTATGTCTTTAAAAGCCTTCACAGTATAGGGCATCATACGATTACTTTCAATAGAAACCAAGCAACATTCAGTACAAGAAATAATATGAATTTAGCTGTAGCTCGTTGTCGACTTGAAACAACAAAACAAAGGATAGAATATATGGGTAGTCGTGAGTTCAACAATTTGCCTCAATATTTGAAAACTATATCGAGAATTTCAATTTTCAAAAGAAGTATTAAGAGTTACTTATTGCAAAACATAGAAGATATTTTATATTAGCATTAAGAAATTTAATCTATTTTGTATTTAAAATTGTTACACATATATTGTTAATAATTTGAACTATTGATATGCCAACTCGCCTCTATAATGCCTTTATGGCGCAGAGGCCACAGAATTGTGATAAAGATTTTATAAATGAATTTAAATAAATAAAAAACAATTAAAAAAAAAAAAAAAAAATAAAAAAAAAAAATTTAGGTGCCAGTTTAAAACCCTTCTCTCCCCTCCCTATTCCTAAGCAACATGATTCCCATGATAAAACATCGCTTAGTTCTTTTTATAACCCACCACTATTGTTTTGTAGTCTCGAGCAGTGTCCTACAAAAGTCTGCAGTACTGCGATCCCGTTTTAGTCCTAATTGGACAATGTGATGTTATGATCGTGGTGCTTCAACCCAATCTGGGCGATCCTTATGCAATCTTGTGTCTGCTGAGCTCAGTTCGGGCAATATAGCTCCGACGACCCCACTCACTGAAATTCGGGCTGTACAGCGTTATATTGCAGTGCCCAGAAGACAAACAATGCCTGACTGTAGAGAAGTCCCCGCAATTCCATCCCTATTAACCTAGACGTGACACAATACGCTTTCAAGGCATTAAGAGCATGTTACACTTTAAAGCCATCTGCCTTTAAAATGGCCATATCTTTGCCCTACCCTCACCAAGTAGTTTTTAGGAAAATTTGATGATTTCTCTCATCATATAGATGCCGACTTTTATTCCTATAGATATCTTAAAAATTTCAGTGAACAAATTGGATGGTGTTCTTTTAAAACTGAGCTTTACAACTTACAGTCCACCTTAGATCCCTGGCCATCACTAAGGTGCCGCATAAAGAACCACGTCTAGTACAGGCTGACGTGTGCTATTTATGACAACAATCGTACCAAGTAAAGCACATTTCTAAACCTTAGTTAGAACTTTCCTATAACAGTGTTTTTCCACCTCCTCTAACCACACATTGTGTCCGTATGTTGGAATGGCTCCTACAACTATTTTGCATATCCAATTTTAAATCCCTAGCCTTTACTTATTTTTGCACGAATAGTAAGCGCTAATGCTTACTTCATGATAACTTGCTGTTAAGGACTACCGTGAGATACTTAGACTCACATGCTATGTAGTTTCAACTCTACCCCAAAAGGGCTTTTAGTCTAGATTGATATTGGTCCATATAATTTGTTGGTAACATAAGCACCTTGCGCTTCCGGAGATCAGGCAAAATTACATTTGGTTTTCTAAAATGATTTGTTTACCCTTACAATAAAACTAAAGTAAACTAATAAAATGAAATACTTTTTTATTTTATTATCAATGTCAAAAAAACGTAATTCCTTTATTTATTTAACTTGTTACCAAAAAAGCCAGCAGAACTAAATTTTAAAACAAAATTAATAATAAAAAAAATAAAAAAAGCGCCACCTAGTGCCTCTAGTTTTGACTTCATATCTTAAGTAAAGCTTTCAACCCCCAATGATACAGGATGAGTCAAGTATTTTCTTTAATGCTTTTAACTTTCAGTAGTTTAGACAGCAACCTTTGCTCCAATTGTATAAGCAAAATACCGTTGTATTTGCAATGAAATAGTAATGGCATTCCGAAGGCAAAAAGTTTCTAAAATATTACACTACAACACATATTGCTTGCTAAGTCAAACAAAGTCATATGAAATATAATTTTAAAGCTTTCATTAAAAACAAACAACAATTTTAACTAATTTATTAAACGAATATTTATTTTTTTGAGAAAATTACTAAGAAATTTTAATTATAAAAAGTTAAACAGTAAAAGAAACAACAAACATTAAATATTAGACGATAAAAGGGTTAAGAATTAATTAACATTTTTAACACTTTAACCTACTCGATGACAGATTTTAAGCTCTCAGCATTGCCAGTAGGCGTAACTGCGGCAGATGTTTGTTGTTTCAAAGTCAAACCCTCCAACGGTGAGCTACTTTTATCCTGCCGGCTGTTACAAGTTAAAGCCACTCCAGTGCTGTTGGCGGTTGTTGTTGCTGGCACTGCATTAAAATGTTGTGGCGATGTTCTATTGGAGTTTGTTACCACATTCACGCCATTGCTTAATTGTCGAACAGCAGTTGCAATTGTAGCAGCAGCCGCTGCAGCTCGTTGCTTATGCTGAAACATTGCTGCAACAGCTGCCGCCTGTTGGGTTTGATAAAGTTGCTGTTGCAACATTTGAGCATAGACTAGGCGTTCATATAAACCCGCTCCGTTGACGTTTGAAGTAAATGCAGCAGATTGTGCTGTGTTTGCTGTCAATGCAGCCGCACCCATAAACTGTGATTCCTTAAAAAAGGAATTTAAATATTGTTGTGTAGTTGTGGTCAGCATTGGATTTGTATAGAGTATGGTCGGTGACGTGGCTAAAGCTGCATTAGCTAAACTATTTGATACAAAATTTGTGGTAGTTGAAGAGTGTTGATTGTAAATTAAAGAGGGTGCAGTGGGTGTTGCTGCCACATAGGTAACTTTATTGCCCAAAAATATTCCATAAGCTGTGGAATTGCCGGGATTACTAGATAGAGCTGGTCTCGCTTGAGCTTGCATACTACTGCATAATTGGTAATAAGCAGCAGCGGATGCAGCAGCTGCTGTTGTCAGCACACCCGAAGGAGTTGCCCAAGTATTGGAGGAGACAGTGCTGGGTTTCTAAAAGTTTGAATAGTAACAAAAATTATTTATGTCAAACGATGATCATATCATTATTTAAAGGGTCTTTTCCATAGAGTTTGAACAACAAATTACATTAGGTTTGTTCATTTACTTAAAATTAATTAATATTATTGTTAATTAATATTATTGTTAATAAAAAATTATTCATGCAGAGAGCGTCAAAAGAGAGTTAAAAATTGAGACACTAAAAACTTCCGCAAATTTTTAGCAAATAAAAATTTTACTTGCACAGGGAACAGCTGTTTTGTGTTAGTACTTACAGACAGGATTTCAAAAAAGTTAATCTGTTTGAAAATTTTTAGTGGCAAATCACTTTCTAATTTTTTTAAAAGTTAAGGTTACAATTTTTAAACACTTCTGTTGCAAGTATTTAGTGGAAAAGTAAATGAACACGCCTATTATTAAAAGCTAACGCACAGAGAATTTTTCGCTAAAATTTTTTAATTGTAAAATAAAACTTAAAGAAACCGAGAACATATGAAATTCTGTTCTTTAGGGAGTATCAACTAACGATTAGCTTTTCAAGTAAACTCATCTATGTAAGGCCACCACATTAATACATATCGCACACTGAATCTAAATCAGTAACAAATTAGAGTCACTTAGTGTCATAAAAAGCTTTTTTGTTTTGTTTTTAAAAACATGTTTGTAGTTTTATTACCTAATTATATTCAGTAATAAAAACTATCTCAAAAAAGCTTGCTTGAAAGCTAAGATAATTTTTGTATCCGCCAAAAATATTTTATTTTTTCATTTTAAGTTGCGACTCTTTATAATTAAGTGTGCGATATGTGTAAATGAAAATATAATTAATATATTCACTAACTTACCGCATAAGGGCCCAAGTTAGTCATTAAATTCGGACAATCTCCCGGAACATTTTGAGAATTTTTATTATGCATTACGGCACGTAAATTTTCGGGAAAGTCCAAAAAGTCTTTACCATAAAACACATAATTTTGAGCCGCCTGATAGTAATCGGCAGAACCACTTGGAGGATGGCCGGATGTATCTTGATAAATTGCTCTATGAATTTCTTGAGTATAAGCATTACTTGAACTAAGACGACAATTAGTTTCCAATTTGCTTTGCCAATCAAATGCTCCAGCATCTGTCTGACCGTTAGACTTATCGCTTATACATGTATCACAGTTAGCAGAATCTTTAGAATTTACAGGGAATTTTAAATCATTATGACGGTTTTTATTGTTGTTAGCTGGAGCAAAATAACGGTCATGAATTAACTACAAACAGTTACTCAAAGTTTGTTGTACTTACAGATTTCTTTGGCATTCCATAAAGGGAATTGTTGCTTCAGCTTTTTTAATTCTTTGGCTATTTTTGATTTAAACTTTGAACTATTTTTTAAATCGCATTGAGATTTTTTATCCAATACAGGTTTTTCGGCAACGATATTATCATTGAAATCCTTTATAACTTTAAGATCCTCCACGCATTTCTGTGAAGTTTTTTGCTCCAAATCGTTTTCGTCTTCGCTGCTTGCTGTAATAACATGTAGTTTTTAATATAAACAAATCGTTTTATAATGGAAAATTATTGCCTTTAATATATTTATATGAAATCTTACATTCTAGAAACTCTAACATTTCAACGATAATTTTTTCCGTCTGCTGTTGATGATGATCCATAATTCGTACTAAATATCAATCAGCTGGCAGTTTTTATCTTTAACTGATTTTACTTTCCTTTTTTAACAAAATATTTAACGGTTTTTTCTGTTTAAAATTTGTTGTTGGTTAATGTTGTCTACGTTTTAAAAAATTTATTAAATGTTTACTCTAAAATTTTATTTTCATTGTTTTATTTTCTTTTAGTTATTTTGCGTTTGTCATTTTTGAAAAAAATTTTTATTTTCTTAAACAAAGTAAGTTACAAATTGAGCAAGTTTTTAAGTTAATTGATTGGTACCAGGATTTTTGTTAAGAGTTTTTTTTATTTAATGAGTCCCATATGCTAGATTTTTTTACTCGAGTTTTTAAGAATTAAAACTTGCAAACGCTTAGTATTCACTTTGCAAAAGTATAACTTTTATATAAAAAAAATGTGTTGTTTTAAAATAGTTGTAAATATCTTGACATTAAAATATTCAAAGGAAACAAGCAGTGTTGCCATTGGCTGGGTTTATGTTTAACACTTTAAGTATTATAACATAGTTTTTAATAATGTTAGAGTTTGGGCATAATTATCACTATTTTTGTATTAGAATATGTGAAAAATTATGTGAAAAGCTCTCCCCTACGATTTGCCATTTGCCTGTCTTACGGTAGAGCGAATAGATATTTTATTTACGCATACCTTTACTTCACCTAAATTTGAGAAGTTTTGAGGATTTAAAGTTGCTGTATAAGTCTCGCTCTTTTGAAATTAAAAGAACAGATCAATACGGCAGTCAGAAGTCCTTACCAAATAGCAATCTCTTAAGGGTGTGTTGCCCTCTAGTGAACTTCATAACGATAACATGGTATTGCATGAGCCAAGTTAACTGATCAAGAACCTAACTCGCCCCACAAAAAATGTTTTATTTAACTAACCAATACCAATTTTAATAGAAAAATGCCTTACTAGCTCTAATTGCCCCTTTTCTGTTAAAAAAAGCATTAAATTTTGTAATCGATATGGTATATGATATTTTTAAGAAATATCGATTACAAATTGAAGAAATATTGAACAAATATATGATAATATATATCAGTCTGTGGTACCGTGAAATAACTCCCAAATGAAATAACTCCCAATGAAAAAATGAAATAACTCCCAACATTTTTCCATACAAATTGGGAGTTATTTCATAATGAAATAACTCCCAATGCGTTGGGAGTTATTTCATTATTTTTCATTGGGAGTTATTTCATAATGAAATAACTCCCAAATGAAATAACTCCCAATGAAATTTTATTGGGAGTTATTTCATTTTTTCGAAGTGTTGGGAGTTATTTCATTCTTGTTGGGAGTTATTTCATTTTCTATCATTGGGAGTTATTTCATTTTTATTGGGAGTTATTTCATTTTTATTGGGAGCTATTTCATTTTTGTTGGGAGTTATTTCATTTTTATTGGGAGTTATTTCATTTTACTAAAAGCAAGTGTATATACCAGAGCATTTAAAAAAATTTAATCACGCTAGTATAAAAGGTGACATTTATTTAAAAGTTTTGGGGTTTTAAAACCGTGGGTATATAGCCGGCCTTCGGCCGGGCGCAAGAAAAAAAACCGCAGTGGATTTGATCCGCCGGCTTTGCAGTAGCCTTCGGCCGGGGAATATACTTTAAACTGTAGTGCATCTGAAGTATTTGCAGCTTCATAACTAAAGTGTCATAAAATTCATGTTTTATTTGGCGAAGCTTTATATGGAAAGCAGTAGAGCTTAAAATCCATTGCCCGGCCGAGGGCTACTGCGAAGCCGGCGGATCGAATCCAATGGAGTTTTTTTTCCTTGAGCCCGGCCGAAGGCCGGCTATCTAAATAACTCCTTTTTATTAAAAAAATTATTTAACCAAAAAGGTGATTAAAGTCCACCCGCCTGTCCTAAAGCTGTAACGAAGCTGGCGGTTTGATCCACGAGAGTTTACTTATCCTGCGTCCAGACGGAGGCCGCCAGTCATTTGGTTTGTTTGTTTAGAAAATAATTTTACGTTAGTAACATCTAATTTATGGATACAAAAGGTTTTCGCATTATATAAATGTATTTTAATTGGGAGTTATTTCGTTTTCGTTGGGCGTTATTTCATTTTCGTTGGGAGTTATTTCATTATTGTTGGGAGTTATTTCATTTCCGTTGGGACTTATTTCATTTTTGTTGGGAGTTATTTCATTTGGGAGTTATTTCACTTTTTTGTGACTTTTATGAAATAACTCCCAAACATTGGGAGTTATTTCATTTTTACCGTTGGGAGTTATTTTATTTTTTTCGATTGGGAGTTATTTCATTTTCGTTGGGAGTTATTTCATTTGGGAGTTATTTCATTTTTTCCATTGGGAGTTATTTCATTTGGGAGTTATTTCACGGTACCTCAGTCTGTTATTTCATTTAAGATTTATAAAATAGTAATTCGTGATCCCTTAAAGTACATATATGTATATGTCTCATTTGCAAAAGTAACGTCATCACCCAAGAAATGCATTTTTAAAGTTAATAATGGAGAATTGTTGGTTATGTTTAATTATTTCTACTTTTTTCGTTTGACTAGATAATGCGATTTATCTTTTTAAATAAATGTAAGCAAATTGAAAGCTCAAACCGCGTTTTTCTCAAAATAGCTTTTTGAAGTATGACGTTGTTTTAGCAAATGAGCAACATATTCTGTATCACTTAAGACAAAGAAGTCGATTTAGTCATGTTCCTTAATCCATCAGGTTAGGAAGACTTTATAGACAAATTTATTACGGCTAACTTAATTGGCTGCAGCTGAAAATCGAAGACGACTTCCGCAATAGTTCTGGATTTTTTGGTTGGACCTTGGCTAATAATTCAGCTACCCGCGTAGTTGTGAAACCCCTGCAGCTTTAAGACAAAACTTTTTTAAAATTAACATTTTAAGCAGTTTTTGATTGGGATTTAATGGGTTAACCAAACGAAATTTCTTTATAACTTTTATTAAGTTATTAATCTTTTCATGCTGGCAATTCCCAATAGCATATTTTTATAATATCTGAATTTCAATCAAAAAGCAAAATGAAAATCTGTACATGGAAGCCAAAATTGTGTTTGATGGGAAACTTTAATATTCTGGCCTTAATACTTAACATTAAATAAAATTTATAAAACAAACAAGTTTTTTACTTAAAAAAAATTTACTGCCTTTCAGCTATTTAAATAATTAACCTTGTGGTTACCTGTGTAAAGCGTAATACATTACAGTTATTACTTTGTAACAAGTGTTATTGTGATGCATTATTCATATAAAAACCAATTTTCTGTCCTTGAGCACGTTAACCCCCGTATATTAAAACTCTACTTCCTCATGCATATCTATCAGACACCTTTATCAGCTGAGGCTAGATTCTTTTTTTGCTCTAAAAATCTTGGGAAATCAGCATTAAAAAAAGAAAATTTAAAGATGTGTCTTTCTGTTCTTGATTCTTTATTTTCAACCAAATTTTGTAAAATTTTTATTTGTTAAATATTTTAATAACTTTAATAATACCAAACAAAATATATTATTATCTTACAAAATAAAACAAGTAACGCTAATAATCAGGGAAGTTCCATTATATGCGCTTTATGGTAATCGAGTGTTAACCTTAACAAGAAATAACAATAAATGTAATAAGGGTTTTGCTTTGACTAGTAAAAACGTAAAATAAAAGCAGTTGCGTTCTTTTAAATACATACATACATACATACATACAAGGGCCAAAAATTTGTTACATACTATTTACATATCGCATTAATTCAAAAACAGTCAGAAATAAAAAATTTTCGAAATCTTTTCTTATTTTTGCAAAGCAGTTTTTAAATGAAATTCGTAGCAAATGCGAAAATTTCGCTTGCATTTATATAATTTTGCTCTAAGACAGTTTTGCTGCTTGTCAATTAAATTTATACAATGTTTTTAAGAGCAGGTAAAAATACTTCCGATAAAATTTTTTGATTTTGAGTTGCGACTGTTTTTGATTTAGTGTTTAATTTATAAATAATCGTTTTTGTGGTAAATGTTAAACAATATAAAACAAGCATAACCAAGACACTAAACGGTACTCAAAAAAATTTTTTACACAACAAAATATACCAAAAAATATATATGTAAGTCCTAGTATATAAAACAACATACAAGTTCTTAACTTGTACTATCACATATAGCCATACAAAAACCGGCACCACAACCAGCAATTTTACACGAGGTAGGCAAATCGACCAGATTTGGTTTGCAACTGTTAAGGAATACAAATAAATTAATTAAAATTAAAACTCAAATTTAAAATTTTAAAACCTACACATTATTTGTGGAATCGTTGCCACAATTTCCATGTTCATTCCAGCCCCAAGTGAGAATATCACCCTCCTGCGACCTAAACAGGCCATGTTCAGAGCCCAAGTCCAACTGCACTGGTATAATGGCTTTGGAAAAATTTAATTCCATGGGCGTGGGATGACTTTCCGAATAACTACCCAGACCTAATTGACCATAGCAGTTTCGACCCCACATTAGAATACGACGATCCTTTAACAAAACGGCATTTTGAGTCCAACCAGTTGCCATTGCTATTATCTCTTCATCAAATTGAAATGAATTAGCTTGACCGAACTTGTTATCACCTAAGACTAACACCCTCTTGGCCGGGGATTTATTCTCTGTTCGATCTTCGGCAGGAGATAAATGTAGCATTAAATGATTTTGTCCGCTAGCAATATTCTGTATGGCTAGCTCGCCACTTAGGCGGGGTATTAGCTTCACCACCATAGAACTTTGACTAATCTTTACGATACTTAGTTCATCGGGTGTACTATCAGACACTCTTAATCGTCCATAAACATAGATTTTTGAGTCGTCGGTTAACACTGCTGTATGACGCATGCCAAAACTAATGCGCAACGGTGTATCGTTGCGTGGCAATTGCATAAGAAATGGTTTTCGTATTGATGTAAAACCACGTTGACAAATGCCCAACTGTTGAAAGGCATTTGAGCCCCATACGTAAAGTTTTCGGGATGTTGTTATGCAGCCCGATATGTCCCAACCGCAAGCTATGACATCGACTGGATCATCCTATAGAGTGAAAAGGAAGTGGAGTTAAATAAAGTTTGTAAATAAATTTGGAAAAAGTTTTCTAGGAAGTAAAATTTCAGTAAATTATTTTAAAATTACTAAAAAGCTAATATTTTTTTTACTAAAATATGATTTTAGATAATTATTTTTAAACCTTAACGACATATATTAAAAAATAGTAAGAAAAATTTTGTAATAATTTCACTTAAACATTATTTCTGCAAAATAATTCATAAAATCAG
Organism: Melanophora roralis; assembly: GCA_963583895.1. NCBI lineage: Eukaryota > Metazoa > Arthropoda > Insecta > Diptera > Rhinophoridae > Melanophora > Melanophora roralis. The sequence goes on along the minus strand of OY757188.1, from coordinate 102,025,298 downwards.
TAAATTATCATATTTTTTTTTATAAATTAAATCTAAATTTTCTATTTGAAAATATTTTTAAAAAAATTATATTTTTAAAATTTGTGTACTTAAATGCATGTTTTATATTGAACATCCAATTTAATATTTTTATTGAAATTAATTTTTAAAAACAATTAATAGCATAAAATATTTTTATATAACCTTTTCGAACAAAGTAATAAATTGTTTTTAAGTTCCACTTAAGCAAAGGAAAAAATTTTATTATTTGAGACATTTTTATTTACCTGAAAAAATGTTCCTGGTATTGCCTTAAATTCACTTATACAATCTCGTATAGAGTCTAAACCCAATTGGCCTCGATTGTTCCAACCACATGCATGAACACGTCCACAGGCGTCCAATATCAAAACATGTCCACCACCGCCTCTAATTGAACGAACGCTTGATGGTGTAAACGAGCATTTTCTTAATTGTTGTGGTGTTGTGCACATTTCCGATTCATAGCCAAGGCCAAGTTGACCATGTGAGTTGGCCCCCTTAAAATAAAATAAACGCCAATTGCATTAAGTGAAAAGTTGTTTCGCCTCAAACAGAGGAAACAAGTAACATGTGTTTGGTGGTCAAAACTAATTGGGAAGTGCAACCAAAAAAACAGCTATCATGACAAAAAACGCTAACATAAATGTGGCGTTATCTATATGTGAAAATCGCGTATAGTAAAGACAAGGATCTACACCCGGATAATACAATTGGTTTCGACAGTTGCTAAACTCTACAAAAATTTACATTTTGTTTTTTTTTTGTTGCAAAATGTTTCCAACATTACCAAGAGTGTAAAGAATAAATACGTTCCACATAAATGTTTGCAATTTTCTTTTTTAAATCTAAAGGTGCGTTTAGACTGTGCTAATATTTGTGCAAAATAATAAAAATTTTGTTTGTCCTAGTGTAAACACTCGAATTTGTTAGCCACCAAATATTTTTCGACTGTTTGTTGGCTAAAAAATTCTTTGTTTGTGAACAAAGCTTTGCATAGTGTAAACACTTTGTCAGCACGTCGTTACAAATATTTGCCTCGATATTTTGTTTGTTCTTACAATATTTTTGGCGGAACAAATAGCGACAAATAATTGTAGAAACGTGGTAAAGTGAGGCCAAACGCAAAAAAATGGTAATAAATCTGTATCTTCGAAACTATTTGTCCAATTATAAAATAATGTATGAAGGAGTCGTAGAGGAGGACCCAAGGTCTTAGAAAATAAAATTTTGGACTACCCTGTATATACATACATTGAGCTACAGGGTGCCAAAGTTGACCTCCTCGGGCTTACAAAACATTTCTATGCTTATAACTTTTGTAAATATCAACCGATTTCAATGATTTTTAGATTTATTTGATGAAAATTAAAATCTGAAAAGAAAACATAATCACTCTTTCTTATTACCTGTTACAGTTTAAACGATATTTGGGTTTGAAATTTAAAATTGTTGTTTTTGACCAAGACTTTATTTGGTTTGTTGCAAATGTCTGCAATTGTAGTTATGCTAAAAATATTTTTAAAAATATTTTTGTATTTCTAAAAAGTTTGTTAAGCCTGCACAAAAAAATTTATTTAATTATCTTTATTCGTCTAGCCGTGAAAAATATGCAAAGTCAAAATTTTCAAGGTGATTTCAAAAATGGCATAATTTTGACAAAAATTTAGCACAATTGATTAACTTTTTTTGCAAATATTTGTAAAAATAATTATTTCTTTTTTAACGTTTTTGGAAAAAGCAGGCTTCAGTATATATTAGTAGTATATTTTTGAAAGGATTTAGACGTGCACCCTACGCCAGGCATTGGTCGAAAATATGGAATTTTTCAACGAAATTTTAAATTTATTGGCCGAGAAAAAAAAACGCAAGCCAGTTTTTGAAAAATTGGCCCGAAATTAAAATAACTTATCTTTTGAGTTTTCAGTTTTAATTAAGTTTTTCACCGCCCGCTCAAAAATGGGGTCACGAGGGTAAATGTTATTAATATAGGCAAGTTTTAAGATGCGTGTAATATAATAGCTCAGAAAATAACTTTAAAGTTACTTAACTCTTTTTGTTTTTTATTTAAATAATAAATAACATAATATTATAATAAAGTTTTAAAATCCATTACGTTATCATAAATCAACAATATTTTATAAACTTTCAAATATAAAAAATTTTTACAAAAAAAAACTAAATATAATATTTTGGAATTTTTTTAATCTGACCCCTTATTTTTTTTCTAAAGGTAAAAAATATGATATGTAAGCAAATCTCCATCTGTTTACCTTTTCAATTATATATAATATTTGTATATTATTAGTTATTTTATACTATATTAACTGCCCTTGTTGAAAGTCCATTATTTTGTAGGGTGTGTATATACATTAGCTATGGCATAGTGATATATGAAAATTTTTGCAACGAGATTTTGAAGTGCTCCCGGCTTTTAATTTGTAAGACTTGGAAAAAAATACATATGGCAAAAAATGGGGGAGTTTGGTTGTGGGTAAATGGCGCCTCATCTTTTCACGTTGCTTTACAAACACAATTTGATACTATTTGGCAGACGGAATTCATAAACATAACAACAACATTATTTGACAGATGTTTGTCATACACACCGGACAAATAAAATTATTTGTGCAGTGTAAAGGGGTATACAAATATTTGTACCAAACATGTCTGACACCAAACCTTCTGTTATTTGTGCAAATAAAATTCAAACAAATATTAGTGCAATCTAAACGCATGCCCAAATATTAGTCACAAACCATACTATTAGCCCAAACCATTATTTGTTGTGTTTGGGCAAATATTAGCGTAGTCTAAACGTACCTTAAGTAGGGTAAATGTACCAATAGTCGGCACTTTAACTTTTTTTCTTTCTTTGACATTATGCTCTTGCGTACGTTACCAGTCTATTTTTGTGACAACAAGTTATTATAATTCAGAATTTGGTATTCTTTTAGATTATCCTAACTATTTTAAAACATTTTTTATTAAATTTGAGTAATTTATGTACTTTTGTAAAAACAGCGTTTTTTCCAGTGGTCGGCACCCTATTTCTAATGGTCGGCACAAGATATTTCTATTGTCGGCATGGCATATTTTCTTTCAAAATATATAAATTTTTAGCAAACTGAAAATGTTTTTAACGTGTATATATGCAAATAATTCACATTTATACCTATTTTTTGAGTTATTTACTTAAATTCAAAGTTTAGTACATATATAATAAGTATTTACACGTACGCATACACAGGTACCTATAAAACATATTAAAAATTAATTTCTTTACAAAATAAGAAGTAAATATATATTAAAATTAATAATATAGGAATAAAAAGTTGTACGGTTTTTTTTAAATTCATAAGAAAATGAAATCTTAGGAATTAAATGGTAATTATAAGCTTTGCATACAAAATCCATTTCTATAGAGTACATTTCCTAACTCGGTGCATTTAAGATGGAACCACTGAGGACAAGAACCGCATCCTACGTTTTTTAAGTCATCGTCTTCACCATCCGTGTCCGATTCCCCAACACAAGTTCCGCATATTTGTTTCCGCCCTCTATTTTTCTTTTTGCTTTTTTAATTTTAAGCTCTATTTTTTTCTTTTTTTATAGCTTCGGCTTTAGCTTTTTTCATTTTATTCCGATCTCCATGTTTTACATAATTACCTGGAACTGGAGAATTTCTAGTTATTAAGTTATTTTTAAAACTAGGTCTTGAACTTGGGGATTTCTAGAAATGACTGAAAGTAGAGACGGGGATCTAATCGATTGAAACAACTGATTGATTGTATTTGTAGAAGTTACTGAGAGTGGAGATGAGGATCTTTTAGGTTGAAACATCTGATTGTATTAAGTCAAATCTATATTTGGTGATGGATTCGAAGACGGACAGACGACAGATTGAAAGGTACTATTTAGTGTTCTCTTTTTCTCCGTTTCTAAAATCCCTTCCTCGTTTATAATATACATATGTATGTACCCAATTGGATTGTTACGTTTCCTAAAATTTCAATATTTTGGCCAAGTTCTATTGTTTTCAAAGCAGCTATCTCTTCGGCGACATGTTCTGAATTTATTCCACGTTCTTTTAAGTTTTGAGCTATCTGGTCAATTATCCTAATTGGTATATCAAAATCAGTTTTTTTAGAATTTCATAAGGTTCGTGACAATCACCGTTCAATATTTCCAACTGATTTTTAACACACTTAGTGTAAACTATATTGTTTGAATCAAAAGAATATAGACCACATTTCAGAAGCCCATTCTTAATTGCATCCGTAGTGTCTAGATTGCTTAGAACAGTTTTAAGAAGTGGACAAAACGTGGATTTTGAAACAACCTTGTTGATACTTTCAGGGTTCGCCTGCCAGCTCCTTCGAGTTTTCTTCCATTGGAACAAAAGTTTTGCCACTAGCAGAAAAAACAAGCAATACTGTAACTGTCTCCTCATTACCGCGTTAGATCGAATAGACGTTACGGTATCCTTTTGGCGCCAAACCCCTACCTGTTTTAGAGCACAAGCAGAAGCTTGTTTCGTCGCCATTAAATATTCTTTAAAATATTTTGCGAGTTTTTTTGGATAAGAAAATTTTTTAAGTCTTCAAACCATTTTCTTATAAACTCTTTAGTTATTACTGCTCTTTCCTTACTAATACCTTCTTCTTCTCTAATGGCTAAGTTTTTATATCGCTTCAAAAAGCTGGCATTCCATGACCTTCCACGCCGACCATTTAAAAAAGCAGTTTTTCTTTCATCTTCTTTGTAAATTGCTTGAACAGTGTTAAGTACATCATCCATTTTTAAAGGATATCCACATTTCGCCATATCATGACACAATTTCACCAATCGTTTTTTTTTTACCTTGGTCAAAACTGGGTGTGGGCCCATTTTTCTGAGACCATCTGCAACGCGGCCATGAATACGGTCTTGTATTGTTGATCGGGAAACGTAATAATTTTTACTAACTCCTTTAATTGATAGGAAATTTTCCCTAATGTTAACTGGGGCGCCTTTTAAGGATTCTTGGGAATACTTTACTTTTAATCTTTAGTTGTCTTCTTACAAATTTCTTGAATGAGTCTGAAAAGCCAGCTAATAAATACAGATCTCAGAAGATCGTTATATTTGATTCAAAGTAAGGATAAAAGCTAGGTGCCGACTTAAGAAACTCGTGCAACCTATACTCGGCAGGCCATATAGTTTACATTATAAGCTATGCCGACTACTGGGTAAATTTAACTTTTACTCCTTTTCTCTTTTACTAAAAGCAAGAGGGATCATTTTTTTACAATTTGTTCTATTTTGAGTAAAATCAAAGAAAAACACTCATTTGCTAGTAGTCGGCCCCCTAATGCCGACAATTGAAAATCACAAAAATAAATGCTCCTAACGCCGGCACCCATTAAAACAAGAAAAATATTTAATTTTTACTGAATTTTTTGCATCAAAAACATAATTTAAACTAAAATCTAACCTTAGAAACAGTTAAATTCACAAAAAAAATTAAAGTATTATGATAACTACCCGTTTTAAAAATTGTCTGCCCACTAAAAAATTTCCTAAAAATATTACATTTTTGCACTCGTTCAAAGACTGTTGCCGAATGAGCTTAAAATTATGCCAAAATACTCATCTCAGTATATTTAAACTATTGCAAAACAAAAGTATAGTACTTCTTTTTTGCATTATTAATGTTGTTGTAGAATAAAAATAACGTATTTCTTATTTATTTGATTTTAAACTTAAAAAATGCCGACTACTGGTACATGCCGAACTTACCAGCACTTACCCTAGCTCAAGTTTAAAAAACGAAAAAATCCTAATTTCAATTTAATTAAATTAATAAGTTATTACTAACAAAATTTAAAAACTTTTTTGTTATTTAAGCTAGTAAATGCATTCCGTTAACGATTATAGGTACCAAATTAACGGTAAGCAAGTAAACATTTAAGAAAATGTCTGTTAAATTTAACAATAAAAAAACAATTGGAAAATTAATTAAAGTTCATAACTTTTTTTGTAAAGAAAAGTAGAACAAAAACCAACATCCTGCGCAGATTTAACGAAACCGGTATACATATGTTTAAGTATTCACAGTGTTATAAAAGCAATCTTTACCCACTCTTTCCGCGATCGTTACACATATCGAAATTCACATTTAACAACTTAAGCTGCGAGATTACCTAATTTTAGACCCTGCACGTTTTTCTTCCCAATTTGGTTGATTGACTCGTTATTGATCCTTACTACCAAAAGTATGCTTTTACACTAAAGTAATGTTTAACTTTATAAACTCATGTTAGTATCGAATTGATATTTTATTTCAATATAGGTATACATATTATACAAAAGAATATAGGTAGGTACATAATTGTTTGAAACTGTTTCGTTATATGTACCTTCAGAATAAGACCAATTTCTAAGAGTCAACCTAATCTACATCTACAGTCTGTGCGACTTTGATCTTCCAAAACCTGTCGCTTAAGTCCTATGCCAGTGTTTTTTTTTAGTTTTAAATACCTATCTTGAGAAGAATTGTATCTTTAATAATAAAGTTCCAAGTAGATAGTAGGGCAACGTTATGTTTGGGAAACTAGTTACTGTTTCCGACTTTTTACAATTCTTACTTTGCAAATCAAAGCGCAAAGTAAATAAAAAACTTAATTTGCAATTAAATTTATAAACTTATTTCAATAAAACTTACCCAGGCATATACAGACATTTTTTTCAAAATTTATTGCTGTTGTTTGTCACCTTCCGTTTTTAATAATACTAAAGCTTATGTGGTTGACGAATAAGGAAAAAAACAATATTAGCGTGTTTTATGTAAATTTTAAAATTTAAATATACATTAAATACGAACGCACACTATGCATACAACACCATGTGTAAACTTTGATTAAAAAAACTTTTGTCGCAACCACTAGTTGCTAAAATAAAACCAATTGAATTGCCCTGCCTTCTGTGACAAGAATTACCTACATACTATATGCAAGTATATATAAAACAACGCTTTCTTAGCACTGTTTTTTTTCTATAATATCCTTTCCAACTTTAAACCTTTTAAACTTGTTAAGCACCGCGAGAATTTTCGATTTTGCTAGAACGTGTCCTTTTTGTGTAACTTCCAAATTACGACTGCACAATGTCATTTGATTTCTTTGCCTTTTTAAAGCAAACAAGTTCATGTTTTAGTTTCTCCACAATTTAATTCACATTTAATTATTTCATTAGTTTTATTACAAGCGCGAAAACATGCAAAGTTTTTCAATTTAAGAATTTTTCTTAACATTTTTAGATTTTCGTTTCCTAACGTGAACTTTTTTTATATCCATATTTATATCGAACAGCTGTTTTTGTTGTTGTGGAATATGTAGTACGGCTGTCAAAATTGCTAAATAATAACAGGGTGTTTTTAAATATAGAAAATACATATCAGCCTAAACTTATGCAATGATTTGTTTTATGTAAACGTATTTATATTTTTCTACAGCTAACTATCCCAAATATAGTTTTACACGGTGGTGCAATAAATGTTATAATATGTGAATTAGACAATAAAAAACTTATATTGGTTTAAAATTAATATATTATCTATTTTTTCTATTTTTTTTCAGCTTTTTAATGTTAATAAATAAGTCTATTTTTGAGGCTTTAGGTCTTTATTTAACTGAAATAACCTCCTGATGATGCCACACAACGGAGTGGCGAAATATTGAAAAAATTTTCCAAAAAAATAGACCTAAAGCTAAAATTAATATATATTACATACCAAAAATAATCGTTGTTTGAATCATATAAGAATTAAGAACTATTCCCAAAGGAGAGCTTATACTATTTACTTATGCATGAAATCAATATTTACATATTTATAAACGAGCTTTAATATAAAAAATTAAAAAAAAACTAAACTGTTCTATGAACACTTCAAATATCAAAAAAATTTTTTGTATAAGAACCATAATGTGTTTTTTTTACTATTTTTAGTGGATGAATTTTCCTTTAAAATTAAATTTTCCGTTATTTTTTGTGCCTGAAAAGTTGACGATAAATTTCGGATTTTTGTTATTGAATCACTATAAAATTTCACCCAAAAAGAAAGTATAATAAAACATACATTAGTATATACTTAATTTAAATTCTATACTTCTACATTCACACGACATTTAGTAAAAGTTATTTGTCCAAGTCTGTCTGTATCGATGCCTGCTCATATGTAACATATTAAGTCCATATGGGTGTAACTTAAATGTCAGCTAATTAATACTTGCAACTGCTGCAACATTCTGTTGTTAAAACTGTCTTTTTTTATTCCTCCAAATATGGACTTTACTAGAGAAATAAGCAAAATACGAAGAAAAAGTTAACAAAAAAATAACAAAAATTAAAATAATAAAATGCAATCATAATCAAGACAAGTTACAAATATGTAATGAATGAGTGTTTACATGTGTATAATATTTCACTGTCAAGTGCCTAAGAATATTTTACAGAGATAATATAATACCACTACTACCATACAAAGTCATTGTTGGTTTATGATTGTTTTTGTTTACTGTATTTCATTTAAACATAATATTTATGAAATTGATCTGATGGCATGTAGAGAGAGTCCACCTGAATAAAATGTAGGTATGAACTCTGCATGAACATAAGTATGGTTAAACGTTTAGACGTTTTATTATCTGATCAGCCACCAAAAAACCTTCATTGTAATCACAACATATTTATTAATAATAATTTTAATTATGACAACGTACCTGATATTTAAAGACATTAATAAAATACCAATTGTACATTCGATTTTGGTTTCGAAAGGCTAAAATATTTTGATTTTATGCTGCAAAAAAAGCCGAAAAAAATGTTAAAATCTTGTTTAAAGTATTGGTTGATTTATAAAAAATGTATTAAATTTTGGATCTTTTAATTTAAATATAAAGATAATTTTAAATATTTAGGAGCCGTCAAAATAATTAAACTTTAAGCTACTGAAGTGTCAAGTTGCTTAAATGAGGCTTATAAAAGACTAGCAATTATTTTACCTTTTCGTAAGCGCTGTTTTAAATACTTACTAAAACAAGGGACTTAATATCAAAGCGTAAAAAAGTAAAATTTGCACGGTTTTAAAAAAAATTTTATGTCGGAATCTTTAATTTAAAAAAAAAAAATGTAAAAATGTACCACAGTATCAAAAACTCAAATAAATGCCAAAAACTGTCAAAAATACCAAATCAATCTGAGCCAATAGTAGGTTAAAAAGTACATTTTGTCCATTCAGTTAAATTTCGGTCATAGCCCTATCTCTTATATTTCTATACTTATAATCTCAAAAAATGAAAAAAGTACCTTATATGAACCAAAAAATTTTAGGCCTATTTGTGATACAAAATTTGAAAAATGTACAAAAAACTTTACAATGTTTTCGAGGCCTGTCAAATGAGATAAAAACTGTCTTTATTTGTTTAAAAGTTACAAAAATTGCATAAAAATATGACTTGTACCCTTTTTTAACCCTTAGGATCCTAATTTTCAAAAAAGTGCCAGATAATTTTATAAGTAGAATACCATGGTTTTTTTAATTTTGTTTTAACCGTGTGTGGCTTAGGACTCATGATCAGTTACCGATCTTTCCTTTTTGGACTATTTTTACACCGCTTAAGTCCGTATTTCCCGAAAACCCATCTTAGAAAACCTGTACATTACAAGGGGTGCCCCAGTTTAAAGTTCAAGTCTCTAGTTTTCCACTTTGGGCTGTACGATGATGAATCAGCCAGTCATTTAAGCTATGGCTTCCTATATATATATATATGTACATGTTTATCTGTCTTTAGCATCTCGAAAAGCGTTAAGATTCAGAAAGATTTTCAACCTGAATAACATTGTCCAAAAAATTAAGACTTTTGTCTTTGACAGTGGGTCAAGGTTTCTTTATTTTGGTCGAAAGAAGCTTTGTTGTCTTTTGGAACCCCCAATGAAATTTTCCGGCCAAAAGTTTTTCAGAATATTTTAATCTTTAAATATGTATCTGTTTGAAGCGGCCTATTTTATGTTCTGGAAAAAGGGGCCAACTAACCTATCCAAGAGAGAAACTAGTGGGTCAAAACTTTAAAATGATGCCCATGAAACATCCCAACATAGATCTGACAATAAGGAGTTTCTCAGACATTGGCTTGTAAGGCTTTTCCTTTAATATAATGCTCTCTTCGACCAAAATACTAAAGCGTTATTTTGGCCATTCAGAATTAAAGGGTTACTGTGAAGTCTATGAAAAAAATATTGGCCGCTAATTCCTTACTCAATATTTTACCCTTGCAAATAAAATGTTTGAAATTATGCAAAGAATTTCCCCTTTTTTAATTAAGTGAAGGTACTTCTTTCAACTAATTTATATAAATTTAAATTCGCCCTAGTTTTTCAAATAAATATTTCATATTGATCCATTACAATAAAAAATTTCAAAGTATTCATGCCAATTTTTACAGACTCTTGACAACAAAGTGCTACATTCTTTAAATTTCTTTAACAAAAATTTTAATTTAAAACTTTCACTATCATCATGCTATTGAACACATGTGTTTGTTATTTCGATTCAAGGACTTGAATATCTCCAATGTACAAACTATACATACATACATATGTATGTATAGACAATAATGACAGGGACTTTTATGTGGCCAAAATACATATAAATTAAAAAAAAACCGCCATGAATAAAGTATAATTAATATAAAGCACCTCATAAAAATTCGAATTAAAATTCATAAATATTTTTCTACAAAAAATTAACAACTATAACGTAAATGTTACACAAAAGAGAGATTTCGCAGTAGGAACACAATGAGTGCGGCGAAACACTACGTTTTTAAGTTTGCATTTCGCTTAACTTGTACAAAATTAAATTTTTATTTAATTAAATGAGTTTGCTTCAGTTTGTCGTGTATATTGTGTTTTTACCTTTTAAGACTTAAGATCATTGTTAGCCAAGAGTGCCTTTGGGGACCGAACAATAATCGGGTTTAACGTGCGCTCATTGCGAGTGGCTGCTAGAGAACATGCGCTTCGAGTTTCTACGTTTCTTCTCCAATTCCTGACATCGAGCTTTGAGATGGTTTTCTCCACACGATCTTTGTTTTGGATTTTTGGTTTTCTCCCTCTGCGTGATTCGTCGCCAGGTTCGTGTTCAAATAATGTCCCAACTGGAGCATCTTTATTTATTCTCACAACATGACATACCCTATACCTATGTTATTGCCGGCAAACAGCTCATACAGCTCGTGGTTTATACAACACTGGTATTTTCTGGCAACGCAAATTGGTCTATAGATATTTCTCTTTAACACTTCAAGCACTGCTTCGTCTGCTTTTGCAAGTATCCATGCTTCAGAGCCATATAGAAGCGCTTGTAGTATCAGTGTCTTGTAGAGAGTGATTTTTGTCCGCCGGGAGATGTTTTTTGCTTTTAAACTGTTTACTAAGTCTAAAGTAACATTGATGGGCCAATATTACTCTTCCTTTTATCTCAAAATTGGCGTTGTTTGTTTAATTTATGGCAGCGCCGAGATAGATAAAATCCTTGACTTTCAAAGATGTATATTTCAACTTCCACTATCTGCCTAAGTATACTATGTCTATTACTGTCAGACCCGCTTTGGCTGATTCTCTTTCGCCCTTTTCTAAGGTGACTCTTGTTACTCGCAAAGTTCGCCTCATGATCTTGATATCGTCAACGTAAACGAGCAATATGTGCTCTTTTGTGTATAATGTGCCGCTTCTGTTCATATTTGCATGTCTAATAATATTTACCAGGAGGATGTTTAAACGATCACACGAAAGGCTGTCTTCTTGTTTGAAACCTCTTTGAGCACTAAAAGGCTCAGATATAATCTTTCCTCTCTTAACTGAGGATTGGATATCAGTTAATGTCATCCTGCAAAAACGTATTAATTTTTCAAGGATACCAAACATAGCCATGGCTTAACAACAACTTTGACAATACTTTCGACAGAAAGCGGGCTTGTAGTTGTAAAATAGATGGTACGTAACGACCTGTTTTTTTAGATCTTTTCCATATTAGAGAAACCGAAAAAAGTAACGAAAACAGCGCAGGTTGAGATTGCATTGTTTTTATAGATAATACACACCGTGAAAAAGCACCCATACATTCTCATCAATCATCTTCTCTTGTTGGGCACCGCTGCTTAGAATGGTCAAAACCTGCATAAAACTAACATCTGCAAAAATGTTGTGCTTAAATTAATGCACGTAAATACATAAGTTAAATACATGTGTATGGATATGATAAACATGCTGATGTACATGTGTAGTTTAACAATTAAATGATAACCCTTAGGCATGCCACCTACGCATCCATTCAAAATGATTGTTTCATTATGTATGACGGCATATCATGCAAATCATGCTGTTTGTTTGTACTTTACAACCATGCCAACAACATAAAAGAGGAAAAAGTCCCTTTTTCTTTAAGCACAAGTACCAACATGCATATGTGCATTCGACAGTTTTTGTGTAAATGATGATCTTCAAGCGCAACTAATTAATTTCGACATTATGATGACGTATCGCTTGTGGGGGGACATATTGAACGTATCAGCGTCTTAAAAATTTTGTTTTATTAATAAAGAAAAAATTAAACACACAAGGATGGATCGCCTCCTGTGGCTGTGGTATGTAAGTAAAATCACCATTTACATCGTCACCGCTATCCCCATGTAAAAAACTTTTTTTTTTTCGCATTTTTGGGTTATGTTTTTACATCAGAAAACATTATTAAACAGTGGACATATGTAAGTTAATTATGATTTTTCTCTAATTGGTGAAAGTGGATTTTGTTTATTCAATTTGTTATTAAATTTAAAATCTTGAAAGAAAAGGTGATTTAGTTGCTTGACCTTTGATAAAGGCGTAAGAAAACCAAATTTTTCTTAACTTGGTCAAAAATCTTTCTGGAGTGGTGCCTTTATTTCATTATCTTTTTATTTGGCTCCTGGGTGAAGCGCTCTTGTTTTTAAGAGCCCAAACCATTTTTCGACACTTGAAATGGTTGAAACATATTTAAGATATAAACCTTGGAAATCAGCTGTTGCGTTTCAGCTGCACTATTTGTATATTTGTAGCTCTCATATACATATACCAATTGATTAAGAGTCACCTTTTGAGCGGGGTAAGCAATGTCTGTGGGACCGTCCCTTGTCCCGTTTGGCCTGGTATCCAATTGACCTACGTACAGGTTGCAATTTAGAAATTATGTATTTAAGCAAGTAAAAGCGTTTAATTCAGCTTAACAGAATACCAAATTCTTATACATATACACTTCGCATTAAAAACGACATTTAAAATAAACTACCTTTTTATATAAAGTTTGCATCAATTTTAAAGTCGACCAATTTTGTAAAATGGGTATTTTGTATCGGCCTATCTTTGCCCATATGTGAACATTTTAATAAAAATACCCCAAGCTACACTTTACAAGATATACCTTTTAAATTTTATGAAACTGATTCGTTTGTATGAGAGCCACCAGTTCTCAGGGTCCTTTCCGATCAATTTTTTTTCGGAATGCAAATGCAAAAGTTAAATTTTTTTTTGAAATTTGTGTTCGAGGGATTTCACAGACGGACAACTTCCCTTTTTAAAATAAAATTTGAAGAACTTACAAACCAAACTAATTTTTCCGGGCGGTCATTTGCTTGTCAAAAAAATGGACAGACTATCTCTAAAAAAAAAGGCTTCGAACCTGAGCCAAAGGAATTTTCTCAAAATAGCTTCAAAGATGTGACCTAAACTTTGTTTACAACAACAACACATAGACACCCAGACGGTCGGATGGGTATATCATATAAAAGAGGAAGTATGGTAGGGTAAGGTTAGATTAGTTTTAACTGGCAGGTCCCGAAGACCACACATAGGTCCTTAGTGCTACTAGACAAAAAGAAACTTACTAGTTTTACTTGCTCGATGTAATGAAATCCAGGGTGCTTTACACTTTCTAGACAACTGCTAGAAGCCTTGTTTTACCCATCCCAGACATTTCCCCAGGTCTTGGAAAAAATAAAACCCTAGACATTTTACTCTGGACCGCACGAGCTCTGGACAGTGACACAGAATATGCTTAATAGGGGGATAAGGAGCCCCGCCACACCAGAGAGTCTGCAATCATCGGTGGCCCGTAGTCCTTTCCTTGTGGCATTAACCGCTGTCCAACATCGAACTGTTATTGTCACCACTGGGAGTCTACAATAGCTGCTTCCAAAGACAAAAGAAACCTCGTCGTTTTCCCGTCATAAAATCCCCACATAATCATGAAGACTCTACGCGAAGTGGCTCTGACCCTAACCGAAGAGTCTTTACTATAATTGAAAAACTTAAGTGAAACACGAACGTCTATTGTTCTCTCCATAGGCAATGGGATCGCCAGCTTATCTGCCATCTCGTTCTGCTCAATATCCCTGAATCTCCAAACCCAGGAGCTTTATATTTGCCTTACGGCACAAAATCTACCAATGGATTCTTTGCACGCCTTAACAATAGAGGATCAAGTAATGTTATTCGAATTTGTCCCAATTACCGCCTTACAAACAATTATTATGTTTACCTGAGAATTCTCAGTCTGACAGGATAAGGCAAAGAGCGGGGGGAAAGTTTAAGGCAAGCACACCATTTTGTCTGTTTTTTTTAAATGGTTTTTTAGTATGAACTTGGTTAAGGTACTTGAACAATTATCAACAACCAACCTGCTCTTTCTTGTCTGTGCTAGCAATTACAATTGTAATTGTAAATAAAGTTTTGGAATCGTTATATTCAAAGAGACCTTATAATGACAAACAACTGCAGCTTTGATATGTCTTATTATACTTTTACTTGGAAAAATCACGATTTGTTTTTCTTAACATTTTTAATCTAATAAACCTAATAATACATTTTTTTACATAAAAAACAATAAACAAAAACTATAATACACCCAAAAATAAAAGTTAGTTTTTTGAAATAATCTAAGCATACTGAGTCTTATAAAAGCACTAAGACTAAATATTACTTAAATATTTTCCATTTATTTTGGATACATTTAAATTCATTGACTAAATTTTTTTGGCGGTATTTTACCTTTTTTAATTTTTTAGTTTTTTTTAAGTTCAGCTTTCGCTATTTACAATTTCCTTATCATGAGAAAATAAGTTTCTTTCCCTAGATTTGTTTATATATTTATGTACTTAGATGTAATTGTAGGTTTCTTGAAATTTGTTGAAGGTGGATTTTGTTACTTGGTTAACTGATGTTAAAACAACGCATTGCAAATTGCCAAAACTATTTGATAATTACAATGACAGTGCAATTGTTATGGAGATTTAAATCCCAATAAGAAGTAAAAAAGCAAAAGCAAAACAAAAGTTAACTAAAGTTGCACAAAATCTATGTTAGTATTTCTATAGCCATAAAATTTACCGGTGATAGTATATAATACATGCTACCTTAATATAGAAAGACCCTAACTTGCTTTTTTTATTAACCCAGATTTATGTTTGTTTTAATAAATGGCCTTTCCGGTCAAATATTTATTGCAATTAGCCAAAAAAAAATCTAGACTTAAAAATACAAGTTAGGGCCTTTCTATTTTAAGATAACGATATTATCTTGTTATTTAAGTTAAAACTACTAACGTTACCTACTGAAGCAATTATTTAAGAAATAATACCCTACAAAGGGTAGACAAAATAAAAAATGAATGAAAAAATTAATAATATAAGTTATGAATTGTTATAAAGCTTTTTTGAAGATATCAGGGACCAAAGTAGCGTACTTAAGTGGATTTAACTTTTCTCTTGTCTGGTATTTGCAGCTACCCTTAATTTACTGAGCTTCTAAGCTTTATATAAAATGTATATATGAAAATTTTTATAAAAGGGATATTTTAACTAAGAAAGCTAAGGCGTACATATAGGTAGGAGATGCTCCGTAGACTAGTAAGTAGTGAGCGAGTCTGCAAAACCGAAAAGGGTAGGGTTTGGTGAAATCACAATTACGCAAGAAATCAATCAATATTAATCAACAAGGTCACCGTTGTCAGCTATGATGTAAACATGGCGCAATAATTTATCAGGTGGTGTGGATTTTACAACAACAAAATTTGGTGAATAAAATTTTCGTTTTTGTTGTAGTTTTCGTGGGCTCTGTTTTAAAAAAATGTATGTAAATGTAAACAACTTTGACTACCCAGCCTCGATTTATGTATGAAAAAAGTAGATCAGCTGTGCTTGTAACACCACCTGGTACGATTATTTCACCATGAATGTAAACAAACAGATTTATTTCCATTTAATTTTTATTATTAAATTTTTTATTTTTTGTAAATAAATTTTCATAAATTTAAATTGAAGAGTATTTAAAATTCGGTTTTAATTGATGCTTTTATTTGCTTGCTTTCAAAGTTTTCTACAAATCATTTGAACAGTTTGTAATTTTTTTTCTGTAAATAGCAGATAATTTAAAAACTGACAATTTTTTGTTGTTGTTAATCTAATTTTAATTTCACCATCCAGCGACAGGTTGGCTAGTCAGTTTTTAAATTACTGAAGAAAATTCAGGTGCAAAGCTGAAAAATTGCATTTGTCTATGCAATTTAAAAATGTTGACTTAATTTTAGGTTTTCCGCAAATGTGGGTGATTTTTATTTAGTTTTTTAGTTTCTTTTTATTATTTGCTTTTTTCAAATCATTATTTGATTGTGAATAGTAATTTTGCAACAAGTAGAAAAGAAATTGTAAAATGGTAGACATTTTTTTAAGCTTGGATCCTAGGAGTTTGTTTAAATAAAAAATTATAGGTATCGTTGCCCTGAAGCTATTTTATCATATTTTCACAATTTTTTTTGAAAAATTAAATTTAAAGTTTTATAAATATCATTAAAAAAGTAAATTAGGCTGATGTAGTGAGTAAAATTTCTGATGGGCTGATGAAAAGACATTCAAAGTCTTGAAGAAAACACATTTCTTTAACAAGACAAAACAAAAAAAAAAAAAAAAGATAAGCAGATAGAAATCTAGGGGTTGCTTTTTTACTTACTTACTTGGACATTTATAGTAACGCTTGTGGGTGGGTCATTGACCGAACTAAGAAAGGAGTTCCAAGCATTTCGGTCTTCTGTGCTTTTACTCTAATTGTTAACATTTAGTTTGGAAATGGTTTTTCTGAATTCCAACGGAGTTTTGGTCAACCTCTTTCGCATCTTCCCACGGGATCATGTTTAAGCCACCGACCAAGTTGAGGAAGAGCATTTAGACAAAAGAGCATATGCCCATTGATAGAACACCAGGAGGAGATGGTTTGGAATCATTAGAATATTTTATTTTACACATTAACAAAATTTTAATAAATTGAAATAAGACTTATTTAAAAATGTTTATTATAAATAATTTATTTACTTATTACTTTTTTTTTATTAATTAACACAAAATTACAACTTTGAGAAACTATGGCTTTCGGAAATGGCAATTCAATATGAAGGCACAGTTTTAACATCACCAGTTAAGGCAATGCATTCAATTTCTACTAAGGCGTCCATGGGTAACTTGGCAACTTGGAAACAGCTACGGGCAGGGAAGTCTTTGTTGAAAACTAAAAATAAGAGAGAGAGAGAGAGAGAGAGTTTTAATTAACAAAAGGGAATAAATAAAAGAGGCCTGAGCGATAAAAGGATTTGGTTGATAAACTTAGACATTACTCAGGCAAGGAATTAAAAAAAATACAATATAAACAGCTTTCTAAATTTAACTAAATAAGTACTATAATATTACGTATGAGATAACAGAGCTTGGAAACATTTATAAATGGTAGAATAATTGCGGCATTTGATAATAATCAAAATACTCTTTGGCCTTACAAGTGTTTTATACTTTAGTTTTGATTACTATCAAATGCTGTAAAATTTTTAATGAAATTAACGAAAAAATTTTATATCAATTTAAATTTTTTAGTTTTATTACCTTTCTTGTAAACCTCATTAACAGCACCAAAATCATTGAGATCCTTTAGGAAGATGGTATTCTTGATGACCTTATCAACGCCAGAATCAGCAGCAACAAGTACAGCTTCTAGATTTTTCAAGGCCACTTCAGTCTGTTCGACAGCACCACCCTGAACCAATTTCATGGTTGTCTTATCCAAACCCAAACATCCAGAAACGTAAACCGTACGATCAGCCACCACAGCTTGACTTAACATTATAACAAATGCATTGTACCAAAACAGAATGAATGTAACGCAATCGAAGAAGGTAGCAGCAATAGATTGTACGATACCAAATGGAGTTGAATTACATTGTGTAGAGGGCACAGTCAGGCAGAGCAATAAGAGTAATGACAGAACACCATGAAAAAAGACAAGATAAAACATATGTTTACTAATAAATGACTCTTGTTTTAAAGTATAATTTTTACAAATCATAAAACAACAAAGTAACCATTTATTTTCATACATACGATGATGTACGTTTGTTGTTTAGCTTTTTGTCTTAAGATCCTTAAATTGTCATGCATTTAGATTTATGTTTATTGAATGGTTACTTACTTGTAGGGAGCTACTGGCATGGCAGCGTTACTAGTGCTTATCAATTTTCTGATCAAAGTTGCCATTTCGAGGTAGAGTATAGGATTTTAATTTAAATTTCTTTGTTTGTTCTAAGAGATCTGCACTTGTCAAGTAATGCCGCTTTACTAAGTGTTGAGTTGTTTGAGCGCTTTTATATAGAATGTATGTATATGCCGCTGCTCGTACTGCTTTATTCTCTAGTTTTTGTGACGTTTGTTTTTTTTTCTTCGTGTGCACATACATTTACTCACCCGAAACCACAAAGAGTGAATTCAATAATTATTGACCACTGAAGTTCTTTTGAAAATAGGCTGCACTCAGGGGATGTCCCCTATGAATGCATTGCATTATGTTGGTTTCAGATAAGTAGGTAATGGGAAGGAGGACAGAGAGGGTAATGCTTGTAGACATCTGATTTAGATTTATCAATATTAAATGTGACAGGAAATACATCTGTTGGAAGCTTGTTCCACATACGAACTATTCAAGTTTTTAAATGCGAATTGATTAAAAATGCAAGATAAGAATTACTGTCATTGGCTTCCATCCATATCATATCCCATGTCAAAATTTGAGTCTTAATAATAATTGAGGATAATCACTGGCGCAAAAAAAGGGCACTGCAGCATATCTGAATGTTCGCTAACAGTACCAGGTCAGATGCGATAGCCGAATTAAATGGCTATCGTTAACTTAGTCCATTAATAAAACAAAGGCATGTAATATTTTATGGCCTTAAAGCTATATTTACACTACCTGAGTTGTAATCACATATTTTATTTTAAAGATTTCATTACTTAGTGCTTCTGCATTTTTATTTTTTATTATGTAGTTGCTTTAGTAGCAGACTTTCACACATAAGAATTTTTTATGGTTTAATAATCAGTCTCCTCTTATCAGTTTGTTTTAATTCATATCAGCTCTCTGGCTATAATATGTCTCGCTGAGTTTCGTTTCCAAATTCACCACTTGTATGCGACCGAGTGCTCTTGATTTCATTATCAAGGGGGGAACTATGCTCACCCTAAACCACCACTACAAAGTGTTAAAAACTCATTACTTTCGTTGGGTTTATTTTTAAAATAGAAAATAAAAAAGGGCACCCCAAGCTAAATTTTAACGCTTAATTCTTAAGCGTTAAGGCACTTATTTTCAGTTTTCATTATGTATTAAAAATTTAAGGAAAACGTTTTTGTTAAGTACGGTATTGATAGTTTAACATTATTATTTTTCAAAGTTATTCAGCTGATTACATTAGCCAACATTAATAATAACGCAAAATCACAGTTACACTAAATTTTCTTTAGCGATTTATCAATTGAATTTTGGTTTCTTAGTGCACTTTTGTATTGAAAATTATATATGAATATTCTTTCAAATTATTAAGGCACATAAAACATTTCTAAAGCACTTATATTTGTTTCCAGTAAAAATTAAATAATTTTTAAATTAAATTTAAATTTTGCTTACCAGTGTTTATTTCTACCGTTTTAATTTAAATGCAACAATGTATCAATAATACCATTTTAGTATCAAAATAATTAATACAAGTTCACTTGTATGATAAACTGTATTGTTCTATTAAATACAAATAATATAATACGGCGCACAACACTCTAGATGTCAATGTTCTTTACCTATAAAAAATTGTCTCATATTTCAAAAAAAACATTTATTTTGGTAATACTCACCAGATTTTTTTAGAAATTTTTAGAAGTACAAAATTTTTATTTTGGCAAACAAGAGAATATCTTTAAACATTTCGCCCTAAATAAATTTAAAACTTCTCAGTATATGACTCAAAGCTCATCCTGATTCTTGTGTTTGGGACATTTTTGCAACGAAGTTGGACTGTTCCGTTCCATGTTCCTAATTATAAGTAAAAGCAACAAAGCGTAAACCATATAAACAAACTTCTTTTGTTATATGATTTTGAATTAAAAAAGATAGATTTTGAAAATTTTTTTATCTCTAATAGTTTCCTAAATTTAATAACTTAATTTAAATAAAAAAATATTTAATTTTGGTCAACAAAGAATATATTTTTATTGATTGCGTTCTGAATAATCACGAATCCTTTGGGAACTTGAAAAACCATTATTTATACGGCTTAAATATTATGTAGTTTCTTTTACTAAATATTCTATTTCCAAGTTATAATTTTTTCGATAAAGCAGAGCAACCTTAAAAAAATCTCTTTTGTTATACCATACACCGATGCTAAGAAATTCTACCCTCTTTAAAAACCTGCGTGATACTTAAAAATGTTAAAAAATTCCTAGAAGACTTTTTGAAAAAAACGTAACAAATTTGTTATTTATTTAGTTTTTTGTAAAAAAGATTTTAAGAAATCCCAAAAACGGAATATTTTGGTTTTTTTTGTCTCTGCATAATTTATTACGGGGTGCAAAATTTGAATAATTTCACCTTTGATTGGTCGCATGGGGTCAAAGCACTTTTTTGTATAAAACAGCTTCTTTCCACCGCAGCCTCAATTGTTCCTACCTTGAGACAAAGTTTACGTCCTTTTGAGTTACAATTAAGTAGCAGTAAGAAAGGCTACAGCGCTTTTCTTTTACGCAATAACGCAATGCCACCAATTACGTATAAATAATGCTTTAAAGCTCCTACGAATGACATTAAGTATTAGTTATTGACTTCCATCGATTTTATCTGATGCTGCTCTTCCACAGTATTTTAATTGATTTTAACTTAGGTGGAGCATGACACCTCCATGCATTAAACGGGCGTCCTGTTCCTCTTGCTTCCTATTGGGCGCAGTCAGAAGTTTTTATATTGATGTCATAGTCTGGCTTTCGTGACGCATGTTCCATTTAAACTTGCCTCAATATAATTAGAGGATTTGACGAATTTGTTAACTAACCCTTAGAGTTTTTAAATTAAATTTTGTTCTTTAATTTACTTTTGGTAAATAATGCAATTTTACTTAACCCCAAGAATAAGTTTATACTCCTAAATGCTTTTTTAGTCATCTAAAGATAGTTTTGGATATTTTCGTTACCACCAATCGAGGAATATATAATGCTGACTTCAGGTAGCAAAAGGTTGAAACATTTTTATTTTTTTGGGCAAATAACAAAAATGGTAGCATTGAACCGGATTGGTTTTGTCAGTAAGTTGTCAGCCTCGAGTATAATAATTTAGCTATGATTGTATTTAAAGTACGATTTATATCTTGAAAATCTGTGATTATAAACAGATTTCATCAGCATAGTCCAACTCTAAAACTCTACCCAACAAATCTATAGTAACAGCATAAGTAATACTCAGTTTAATTTACATATAATTACAGCAATTTCGATGTTCAATAGAGCAGAGGCTAAGACGCACCCTGCCCTTCACTCGCTTAAACGGTGATACCTTCGCTTATTTGGCCACCATAAAGAACGGAAGTGAATTATATTCATGCAAAAGTTCTGCAAACATGACTTTTGATGTTTGGAATGTACAACAACAACTTATTTAGTTTCGCTTGCTCTTCAGTGTCACTATGTCTCAATTATGCCTCGTATTAATTTAATTTAAAAAAATGTCTTAGTATAACTAAAACCCATAATAAAGGTTTATTCTCTTCTCAATTTTCACTTTTCAACTTTGTGCAATATTTATTTTAATGAATTCACTTCAAGTCTTATATACAGTTATCCTGCCATAAAATATCTACATTTAGGTCATGTCTTACAAAACTCTTACATACGTCAAACATTGATTTGAGTGCTTACGAGATGCACCAGACATGCTTTCTCTCTTTTCAGCAGCCGTGTTCTTAAAAAAATATTTCATTTAATTGAGTGTAGGCTTGAACTGTTGTTGGAAGAGCTGTTAAGTTAACCAAAGAAATTAACTGTTAGCTGTAAAACGTAAGCCGTAACGTTTGATTTACAGTTGTTGGGTGTTTGTGTAAGCTTTTATGGCACAAATCATGCTAAAGCAGATATGTTAAGGTATGAATTGGATGAATAAAACATAAATGCTCATTAACATAGCACAGAAGTCAGTACAAAATAAGACATACATATGTATATATTTGTAGTTTAGAGCAAGGATTTTCTTTAAAACGCATACTTCAAACTTAAGTAATCACTCTTATATTTTAAAATTTTTATCTTAATAATTCCAACCTTTTAATTTCCTGCCTGAAAATGCACATAAGCTCTGCTATGTATTACTTGTAGGCTTGAAAAATTAAATGTTTGTACACATGTCAACAGTAAAACGCCTTGCTAAAGCCCTTAAATAAATAAAACAAAATAAAATTAATGTTTAAAGCTAAAGCTTATGAATAAAAAATCACTTAATTTTGTTTTGATCTTTATTTATTATGAAAAAAAGAAAAACCTTTACAATATATATTAATTATTAAGAACCATACACACAAACATAAAGATCCTTTTAAACAATGCAAAAATAAAATTCCTTAAATTTTGCTAAAAACAAATAATTATATGCTGCCAAAGTAAAGAAAAAAGTGCATAATTCCCTCCCATATCTTCCCCGTTGTACAACAAATAATTTGATGATATTGAAAAATGGGTTTGTGTTAATTCTGGTAAATGAAATTCAATTTCTCCATTTTAATATTTTTTATACGAATTTTGTTTATTTATTTTATTCACTTTTTTGTGCAAAAGTATAATTGCAGTTAAAATATAAAGCAAGTTATAGTTTCGTTGTTTAGGCATAAGTAATAACTTTGATACAGTACAATAAGAAATTAGTACAATAAAGACCCTAAAGGTATCAAAAGTAAATATCAAGTAAAATCAGTAGGTTATTTAGATTAAACTTTGGCGTACGTATGTATTAATTTTATTTTTGGTAGCCGTGGAAAACATAATCCCACAAGATGAAAGAATTTAATGAACAAGCGCTCAAGGGATGATACTTTGCTTATTAGATGAAAATAAAAGTGCCAAATTTGGGATGATCCTTTGGGTTAGCAGTTAATGCTATCTTAAACCTCTATCCCATTACAACGTTCGATACTGCCACGTAAATCCTAAAAAGCCGAATTTTGGTCAAATTAGAATTCCAAAATTTGTGATACCAGAATTTTTTAAACTCAAAACATTCAAAAGAAAGAACAGAATTATAATTATTATTATAAAAAATTTTATTATAGAAAAATTGTTGATTAAATAAAAATATTTTAAATAATTTAGAGCAGTAAATGCATTTTCTATTTTAATAAATTATACAGTTTTGAAAGAGTTTCCTTAATAAAATTAATTTTTTTACAAACTTTACATTAAACTAATGATATTATCCTTTAAAGAATAAAGTTATAGCAATAGTCGTTTAGCTTTGCCTTCAAAACTGCGACAGTGTCAAATAATGTGGGCGTAGGTGCAACGAACGTATGTATAAACAAAATTTATAAGAAATAAAAAATATATAAAAAACTAATTTTTATGCCTCTTCACGTACTACTTATGCCATAAATGCAGTTGATTTTCATTGAATTTTAATCTTTGCTCTTGGTTAAAATTTTAAACGTACACACCCAGAAAATTAACAGCAACAGGTACCACGCCACTATTAAAAAGCAGCACAATATCCAAGAAGGAAATAAAGCAGAAATTGAAGGCTGTGTCAGAAGAAAGGAATATAAGGTAAACTTAAATTTATACCAAAACAACGCAAATAAAAAGTCGAATGACGAAACGAAAGTTTACGCACAAAACTACATATAGAAACACAGAAAAAAATATTTGGACTTAAATTCTTACAAACACTTAGAGCTGTATAATGGCTTTAATAATCTTATTTAATCTTTAAGGTTCACAAGAAAGAGGTCTTTAAGTATTGATAAGGTTTAACCCTAAGGATGTCACCGAAGAAAGGTAACGCCTTGCGCTCAGAAGTAAGAGAGTACAGGAAATTTGCTTTGGCTATGCTCCGTATGAAGTAAAACGAAACCCTGTTATAGTAGTAACGAAGAGCCGAGAATAATTCTGGTCATTTGAACACATCACACAGTGCTGTGTCCCATAGACAAAAATACAATAAAAAAAAAATGTTTTATATGGTAGATAAAAATATATAGGTCGACAGATAACAATAATTTTTAAATAAATTTTAAGGAATTTTTTCGATTTAGCTCTTTTTGGTGACGCTAGGGGGCGCCAAAGTCAAAGAATTTGAAGTAAAAATGGCTAAACAAATATCCGCGTCTTACATGCTTCAGGAAAACAGTTGTAAAAAAATTATTTTTTGGACTATGAGATTGAAATTTTTTTCTGTAGTAAATAACTATATTTGCAACTAACTGTCAAAAAAATTTTTTGTGATTTCTTTTTTTATAAGTATTTTTTATTGCTTTGAAAAATGCTTATTATTCACTTAAGCTCTAAAAATTTTTTAAATTTGATGGAAAATTAAAAAAAAAATAAAAATATGGTCTATGGGTTTTTTTCTTTTTTTAAAAATATATACTGTTTTCTAATAATTAAAAGAAAAAAATTTTAAAAATTTGACCGGAACTTTAAAAAAAAATTTTTTTTTAAAATGGCTATTTTCGTGATTTTTTCTCAAATTTCGACAGTTTTCTAAGGTTTAAAAGAAAACAAACTACAAATACTAAAAAATATAAATTTAAATTAATGTTGTTTAATAAAAAAACCGCAAAACAGTAAAATTTTTGCGTTTCTATGTATTTTACGCTATAAAATGACACTAAAACCCCAAATTACCTAGGTTTTTTATTGTTTTAAAAAAAATATTGTAAAAATTTAATTTTTTGAACTGGGAAATTCAAATTGTTTCTTGCAATAGCTAACTATATTCGAAACCAATTGTGCAAAAATTTTCATTATATTATTTTGCTATACATAGTTTTTGTTGCGTTGAAAAATGCTTATTATTCACTTAAGCTCCAAAAATTTTTTAACTTTGATGGAAAATTAAAAAAAAAAGAAAAATATGGTCTATGGGTTTTTTTCTGTTTTCAAAAATTCATACTGTCTTCTAATAACTACAAGAAAAAAAATTTAAAAAATTTAACCGGAACTTTAAAAAAATTTTTTTTTTAAAAATGGCTATTTTCGTGATTTTTTCTTAAATTTCAACAGTTTTCTGGAGCTAAAACTATAAAAAAAACTTACAATATAATAACATATAAAACCAAATTGATACCATAAGATTATAATAATTAACGAGATAAATTAAAAAAATAAGTATAAAATTGTGTTTGCCTCTTTTTGACGCTCAAGATGCTGCTAAATTAACAGATTGACGTTGGTGTTTCATTGTTTACCTCCCACCACTGCTGCTAACTTTTTTTCCCAAAGATATAGATAAGTTAGTATAAAAAATCGCTAGAAGTTAGCTAAATTTTTAAAATGTAAGCTATGAACTGCCAAAAAATTTGTTTTTTCCAGGTCTGTTGTGACTACTCATAACAAAAACTAGATCAAAATATGACAAAAATTTGATGTTTTTTATAAATCTTATAAAACTTTGCATCACAACAAACTAATACAGCAATTGAAAATCGCTAGATTTGACTCCCAGAGTTAGTAATAAAATGTTCCCTTGAGGAACTACATTTTGCAGTGGAAAATTTAAAACGGGAATCTCATTCTGTTTTGCAAAGCCTAATGTCGAATTCAAAATGCTTACCAGCAACAAAAGCTTTGGCGCTATATATGAAATTAGATTTGACCGAAAGAAAATATAGTGTGCTACGTAATACAATAAATGAAATACACCCAAATTGTTTTCCGTCTATGTATGCATTACAAACTAAGAAAAAAAATTTATTCCGTCTATTGTGGTATCTGAAAATGAATTTCAGGATGCTTGTCTGAAGAAGCATTGGAAGCCAACCACAAAATCGTGAGAAAAGCAAGACTGTCCCATACGAGGAAAACGCCACGAAAATACACTCATAAAGATTTAATACTATTTAATACTATCTTTAGATCCGTTTTTGACTTCAAAAAGGAATCCAAAGACCAAAAAAAAATTCATTATTTGCAGAAATTGATATATATATACTTAAGAGAAAATGCTAATGAGCCAGTTAAAGACGACGAGACAAATGTTTCATTGAGCGGCAATATTTTTTGGGAAGATTCTAATACTGAGGAAGATTTATTGTAAAATAAAATATACATATATAATTTATTAAAAAAAAATTAATATTAAAAAACGTGTCTATACGTATTTTAAATTAAATTTAATTTAGAAAGATTGTCATTTTGTACATTCACGTTGTCGTCAAAATCATAATGTAGAAGATTTTTAGCCAATTTAATTTTTATTTTCTATTTTTATAAATCAATTTTAATGTAATTTGGCACTAACATTTGTTTGACACATAATAATAACCATACCACCCAATTTAATGAGAATCGGCTATTTTTTGTAACAGTCTTAGCATTTTTGCAAAAAAGGATATACGGCAGGACCTATAGTCCTTGCGTCAATCCCAATAAAAATTATCGCACAAGTTACTAGCACGGGATGTAAATAATCTGCGGACTATTGTAACTTTCTGTGCAGTTATGTAGTCAAAATTGAAAATTTCGTCCTTTCTATATATGGGCAGTAGGCGTGTCTTTTGCCCGATTTTTTCAAAAAATTTAATTTTTTTTAATTTAAGTATTTTATACTACTGTACCAAATTTCAAAGCTCTAGGACCACTCCTTCTATTTTTGTCCCATCACTATATGGGATCAAAGCACTGTGCATCATGTTCTTTTGTAGGCTTTGCCGATCATGATCTCTTTTGAAAATATAAAGCGTTATCGAAATTTAAAAACGTAAAGTGGGTTAAGATAGGCAGCCTAAATCTTAAGCAAGATGCTTGATTGAGGTCCTGTTAGGAAATGCATCACTGCGTTGCATCACGAGTCCAAACTTTAACAAAAACTGGTTTGTAAAGCAAGCACATTATTGGTCCTTTATGAAATACATCAGCTCTATTGGCTGGGAATAGTTTAAGTTGCCTACCTTGTTGGTCACAAACTGTCGACTGGTTATGTACTCTTCTCAAAAGTTATGAAGATTCATACTTTGCTGAAAGCCTAAAAGATGTTAATTAAAACCATAGATCAATATTTCTTGTTTCTTTGGAGTTTTCTTATAACCTACGCCAATCCGAAGGGTTGGTATATTATTTTAGTCGGAGTGCAGTAAAGATTCAGAACCTCTTGTGCTTTTGTCCGGCAATAGATGATGTCCGGACTAGGAACTCTTGGTGATTGGCTTATGTTTGTCTCTCTTGTCTATCATCCTTCATAGGAGATAGCACTTTGTTCGCAATTAGGCACCAGAGTGGATACATTATCGCCAATGATCTGAATTGGCCTTTACATTCGATCATCGGAATTTTCTTATTTTTTTATGCCACTTTTCTTCTCATATGTATTACAGAGGCAACGGACCCAGATATAAGGCAGTTGGCTCTTCTAATACTCCCGCAGCCATCGGTTCTGACTTACTTAACCTGCAGCTTAAGTGTTTACACACTAACAAAACATAGGAGTAATGCAAAGTGCAAGTATTTTGCTTTATATTTCTTTATGTTATTGCCATTTTGAATATAAACCAATAACTGGAAGTAATTGATGCAAAAATTACTAACTTAAATTGTTGAAATTAAATAGAGTTCTGTATAACACCATAACTATCTGAAGGGATCTTCAACGGAAAAAAATATTCAATTCAAGAAAAGGAGTTATTAAGTCTTTATTTTAGTTTTTGTGTGCTTTTAAATTATGTTTTTTTTTCATTTAAGTTTTTATTAAAGGCTCGTGTTTGTGTCTTATCTGCTCACCCTCATCTACAGCAGCTTTATTTTGATGCTGGTGCGTGGCGAAGAAATTAATTCATTTAGGGAACGTGAGTTTTTGAAATTTTTCTTTATCTTTAAATTAAGTTTTTGGTTTTTTTTAACTTTTTATAATTTTTTTTTTCGTTTATATGCAATTGTTTGTCATGCGTTTTAATGCAATTGTGGGTGTAATCAAGTGTATTTAACGTGCAGAAATATGTGATGTTGCTTGTATTTCATTAATATATTTTATTTGTGTTTTATGTTCCTCGTATTCCTTAATTATGTGTGGGTGCGATAATTTTTCTTTGGTAAAAGTATAGGAGCATGTTTTGGTGTTTTCGTATTTAAAAGTCTAAATCAATCTTTTACTGGTTCATACACATAATGAAAGGTTAAGGAGATAGCGAATCTTGATTTTTTTAATCAATCGGTAATGTTATGTAGGTTTTAATAATTAAATATGTTTTAATTGCAATATAGCCATTTTTAATTTTTAAAAATTTACTTTAATACTTACAATTACATTAAAAGCCAAATTACTGAATAAACTCAATAAGTTGTAGAATTACCACAGTAGTTTAAAAATTCCAAAGCTTAAATCATTTATTCACTCTAATGCACATAATTATAATGGCTTGGAAAGAAAAATGACTTCATTTAAATTGTTCTTCTTTAAAAGTTTAAAACAGTGGAATAAATACACTCTTTTAGTGGGTAGGGCAGCTTTGGAAATATTTCAATTTAAAAGATTTAGTTATTTTTAATTTTTCTACGGCGTTAAGCCTGCCTGTCTGCAAATAAAATAAAATTGATATTGTTGTTAGTAGTTAAATTACATATAGCAAGTAAGCCTTGTAGC
Organism: Melanophora roralis; assembly: GCA_963583895.1. Taxonomy (NCBI): domain Eukaryota; kingdom Metazoa; phylum Arthropoda; class Insecta; order Diptera; family Rhinophoridae; genus Melanophora; species Melanophora roralis. The sequence continues at coordinate 101,996,015 of OY757188.1, read as the reverse complement.
CATTGTAAAAGACATAAGAAGATAAATAAAGTTTATCCTTTTATTTGTGACATCAAAATATATTGCAATTGGACGTAGAATTTGTAAGGCTAATTTTTTGACAGATCGTTTGAGATAGAGTAGAAATAGGTATAATTTATTTTTAAAAATACAATTTTTCTAAGTTTTTATTAAAATAATAATTTAAATTTACTTTGAAAAATTGTAAAAAATCCCTTTACCTCAGTGTAAGGCCAAAGTTAGTCGCTTTAAATGGCTTATCAATTTTTGCTGCTATTGCTTCTGGTGCAGGCCAGCAAGTAATACAATCCCTATAATTTGCATGAAATTTTTCTATAGCACTAAATGGATTTTAACTAGTATTTCCATGTGATTTTCACGCTAAATTATTTGATTTTAATTTGCTGCGTAATTGATGGTTACAATTTGTTCATTGGTAGCTATTAAGTAGTAAAAAAGCTGGTTGCCACAAAAAAGGAAACATGCACCACCATAAGCTTTATACGAAAACTAAGTATATAGATTAAAATTTTAAAAGCATCTAGTTTAAAGCAAAAATTATGACCAATGAGTTGTTAATATTTATTTATGAGCCAATTTAATGATGGTGTTAGTTACAGTATACAATGATGATCAATATTTGTGTAAGAGCTGAAAGAAAATCGATATTTACAAGTTAAGTGGAAGACACGTATAAAGTAGTTTTCAAGATAAAAGCTTTTGAGATAAGATGTGTTAAAAACAGAGATTGGTGTGTGATCCGAGCGATTTTCCCATTAAATTTCCTTAAAGGATTTAAGGGTTTTTGTTAATTTCATTCGCCTGAAGGGTACAGGTATGTTTTACAAGGCACTGGGAAGTGTTTAAGCTGTTATTTAATTGAGTAATAAGCGGTTAAACCATTTAAGTAGAAAAGCTTGAGATGACGACTATCGATTATGCTGTACACCACAATTTATTTATGTTGCTTTAGTGCCAACATCTAAAAAACTGAACGCTGGGTACATGTGCAAAATTTTGTGGACTGGAATAATATTTGGGAGAGCTATAGTTGATAATGTTGGAAGGATATTTATATGGGAGCTATGTGAAATAACGGACCAATTTTTTTGAAATGTGTTATGACTCTTTAGTGCTTTTAGCCTACAGGTATCAGAGACAAGATATGGGTATTTCCACTCCACAAATTTTTATGAGATCCTTAATACCGAACGAAAAACTGATTGAAACTTTAGTAGAACAACGTTTGTTGGATCATATAGCAACGGAGACCATTAAAATTTAAAATTTCTTCTTTATTGGCTTTACTTCAAGCTGGTGTAGTTTATTTTATTGATGGCGGTATCGAAGTATACAAATTCAACAACAATAAAATTAAAGTAAACAACATTCACAGTTCCATCCAATCTAATAGATTTTCTGTTCATTGAAACTATTAATTTTCTTTTCATCTCATTAACCACCAGAACTATTTTACTTGACTCAATATGATATAAATATCATCCATGTGCCGTAACCCTTGTTAAAAAAATGATATTTCTGATTTTTCTAGGAGAATTTTAAAAAGGTCACACGATAAACAATCACCTTGTATGAATTCCCGTTTGGTGCTTAGCGGATTGGAAGTATCATTTCCAATTTTAACTGAAAATCTATGTCATTTTGCAGAGTATTGTCAATATTGCAGGAATGCCATATTCAGACATGGCTTGATATGTATATTTTTACGTCAATTGGACTGTCAACAGCGGCCTTATAATCGACAAATTGGTGATACGTGTCAATTTTTTTTTTCATGGGTTTTTTCCAGGAGCTGGGGAAGTGTGAACATCTGATCAACGGTTGATTTTTTAGGCCTAAAACCGTATTGGTATTGGCCAATGATTTTGTTGACATTTGGTTTTTGTCGTCACATAATATCGAAGTCAAATTTTTTATATGCGATTGAAAAGAAGCCAATGCTTCGGTAGTTTGCACAAATAGACTTGTTTCCTTTTTTTATGCATGGGGCATAGTAGACTGAAGCTTCAATCATTGGATGCGTTAGTCTAGCCAAATAGCATAGATAAGTAAAAGCATGAATCTTATCAACTTATCACCTTCGGACTTAAGCAGCTCTGCTGGTAAACCGTCAGCACCTGCAGATTTACTATTTATAAAGCAGAGTGCAGCCGTTTTAACCTCACTTTGGCTGGGTGGTGTATATTCCATACCGTCGTCGATGATTGGATCCGGGGTATACCTTCCATTGAAAACCATGTTTTCTCCATATACTCAGCACATTTTTCTTAATAGCCCCCTGATTCTAAGTAACTAAGCAACAATGAAATGTGCATTAACAATTAAAGTATATATGTCGTCTAGGTAGCTACCTGCGAAAGTTTCGAGCTAGATTTGAATAAAATGCTAAAAATTTTACACAGGTTATGGATTTTGTTTGAACTACAAAAATTTTAAAAATACCTCACGCTTTAAACAAAATATCATCTACTGCAAATGAAATCTTATCCGACTTCCTTCTATATTGTTTTATTATATTGTTCAATTGATTAAACAAATATACAAGTCTGTTGTATTTAAAGTAATACGTCAATGAAGGAAAAAAGTCTCAATATTTTCTCCTAATTTTGGTAGCACGGTTTGTCACGAATTTCAGGCAAGAAACAAGAAAAAATTTAACCAAACTGTTGAAGAGTTAAAAAAGAAAACAAAGCTGAAAAAGACAAACAAATTGGTCTACAGTTAAAAATTGACAAGAATTTCGTGACTTTGTCACCTTTGCTTTTTTTCACTTTTTTTGCTAATGGTGGCTGCGGTATCAAAAGGTGGAGGTGGTATAGTGTTACAATAATTGTTTCTTTTCTTTTAGCTTCTTTTTGGTTCAGTTAATTTTTTATGTCTGTTTTTTCTTCTACATTTTTGCAACCTTACAGTTTCTCTTCTTTTAAAGACTGATGAAAACGCGTGCTTTACTAAAAATAAAACACCAAATTGAATCCAAATAAACATTTAAAGCGCTTTGTTTGATTTGACTACAAGCTTAAATTTCAAATCAACAGTCATTTGAAATGTGAAATTAAAATAATGTAGTTAAAGGTGGTTAAGAACGAAAATATTTTGTCCTTCAAAATAATGTATTAAATATTTTATTATAAAAACATACCAATGTGTATACTTTTCATAGACATTTTTATATAAAAATTCAAAATTTTGTAATTATGAGGGCTTAGGAAAAAAGATTCTTGTTTTGTTAAAGGCAAACCAAAGCCGTTATTGCTAAGAAATTTGATCAGCAGGTTTAAATTATTTTTACAAAAATTATTTATACAAAAATAATTAAACCTACGTTTTAAGGTAAAAAATTGATAAACTAACTAAGAATAAATTTCACTGCTTTTTTAATTTAAAGACAAACAGGTAACACCCTTATCGCAAATGTTGCTATAGGGTATGCAAAACTCCACTGACACCAAAAAAGACGAAAATTATTTAACAAATTGTAAACGAAATAAATTTATTCAACGTTAATGTTGGCAAACAAAAATTGAAAAAAATCACTTTATCATCTTGATACATAAAACAGCATGAGCTTTCAGTATCATTTGGAAAATAAATACTTCCTATCTCTACTGGCATTTTAACAAGGTAGAGAAATAGGGTGTGTGGTAAGGTTTTTTTTAGTAAAAATATAGTTTAAGGTAACTGTGAGCTTGTCTTCATAAGCCCTATAAATTTTTCAATTTAGTTTTTAATATAAATCTTTCGGAATTCAGAATATTAATTTTGGTACTGACTGCATATAAAGACATGTTAAGTATATGTATTAAGTCTTACATTTTATTCGAACTGACTGTGAAGATAAAATGAACAAAATTTAATAATCAAATTGATTTGAATAACAAATCTGAAATTTAAAATATAAGTTTGAGAATTCAAGAATATTAATTTGGATACAAACTGCATATCAAGACATGTTAAGTTTGTGTCCTAAGTCTTTCGTTTTATTGGACTGACTCCACAGATACGATGAACAAACATAATAATCGAATTGACTTGTATACCAAATCTAAAGTTGAAAATATAACACTCTATTAAAAAACAAACTATTAAAAGTATTTAAAACTGTTTCAAATAAAATGATTATCTTAAGAACAATTTTACAAAAACGCATTGGTAAAAATATTAACGCTTTTTTATTATACCGTCACTCCCAGGAAACATCAAAGCAATTTTTTAAGCTGGGGTATAAAAAACAAATGAATGGCTTTAAACTTTTTCTTATTATTTAAGCTTAAATTTTTCACATTCCCAAAATGAATTCCTAAAATTCCATGTTTGAAAAACCCTTAAGAGAGGTATGTTTATACTTTTATGTTGTACCTGTAACCTTTGTGATCTTAAACAATCATCCAACAAAAATTCTTTTTGTTAATTTTATTTCAATGTTACTTCCACCCTTTAGTTATACCAATGGTCGGCCACTGCTAACTATGTCTAAGGCATACACTACTAAATCTGAAGGGAATGTTTTCAGGGAAACCTTAAAAAAAATTAAGCACCAGTAACAACCACAAATAAAAAAAATTCAAATATACTACTTCAAAACATTCGATAAAATAACCGTAAAAATTTTTTTTAACTTGTGTCACCCAATAGTCTTAACTGTCAAATCATTCATTGACATGGCGTGCATCAACTTGAAATAAATTTCGCCAAAAAAAGAAACAAAAATTAAAAAAAAACGTTTTTTGTTTAATGAAATTGAATAAATTAAAGTCATGTGTTTACTGTTTTAGATGAATTTGATGCATAATATATAGTTTAATATCCTATTGCATAGTGTTTAACATGCGACTTGACATTTTTTAAGCCATTCACTTTGTTACCAGCTCATTAAAATGCAGTTTAAAATTTTCTTTTAAAATAGAAAAAAATCATATGTGTAAACATTTTTAACTCGCAAGTGGAAAACGAAACTGAAATAATGTTAAAAAAGTAAATATATAAAGTTTTAAAAGTTCAACTAATATTGTAGTTTAAGCTCATTATACAGATTTTCTCTTATTCCCCTAACGTTGACCTTTCTTTATTTGCGATGATATTAATTAAAAATGAAAATATAAAAAGATTAGCCCACTAAAAACTTTATTAGGTTGTCCATCGCTTGATTCTATTCGATAAATTGTCGTCTTCCAGGTATCTATGCCATATTTAGAGGCAGCAGGGGTCATAGTTACTAGTACACAAGCGGATATATAAATGGATTTAACGCTTTAATAAATTGGTTATCTGAAATTTTTTCTTACAAAACGATCAATATCCGTTTCTCTTTTTCCACTCCTCGCTTTTCGCTTCTCGCTTTTCGCTTCTGCTTCTCGCTTTTTCGCTTCTCGATTTATTGCTTCTTGCTTTATCGCTTCTTGCTTTATCGCCTCTCGCTTTTTCGCTTTAACGCTTCTCGCTTTATCGCTTTTTCGCTTCTCGCTTTATCGCTTCTCGCTTTTTCGCTTCTCGCTTTATCGCTTCTTGCTTTATCGCTTCTCGCTTTTTCGCTTTTTCGCTTTATCGCTTCTCGCTTTATCGCTTCTCGCTTTTTCGCTTTATCGCTTCTCGCTTTTTCACTTCTCGCTTTATCGCTTCTCGCTTTATCGCTTCTCGCTTTTTCGCTTTTCGCTTTTTCGCTTCTCGTTTTATCGCTAATCGCTTTATCGCTTCTCGCTTCTCGTTTTTTTGCTTCTCGCTATATCGCTTCTCGCTTTATCGCTTCTCGCTTTATCGCTTCTCGCTTTTTCGCTTCTCGCTTTTTCGCTTCTCGCTTTATCGCTTCTCGCTTTTTCGCTTTATCGCTTCTCGCTTTTTCGCTTCTAGCTTTATCGCTTTTTCGCTTCTCGCTTTATCGCTTCTCACTTTTTCGCTTCTCGTTTTTTCGCTTCTCGCTTTGTCGCTTCTCGCTTTTTCGCTTTTCGCTTCTCGCTTTTTCGCTTCTCGCTTTATCGCTTCTCGCTTTTTCGCTTTATCGCTTCTCGCTTTTTCGCTTCTAGCTTTATCGCTTTTTCGCTTTATCGCTTCTCGCTTTTTCGCTTTTCGCTTTTTCGCTTCTCGTTTTATCGCTAATCGCTTTATCGCTTCTCGCTTCTCGTTTTTTTGCTTCTCGCTATATCGCTTCTCGCTTTATCGCTTCTCGCTTTATCGCTTCTCGCTTTTTCGCTTCTCGCTTTATCGCTTCTCGCTTTTTCGCTTTATCGCTTCTCGCTTTATCGCTTCTCGCTTTATCGCTTCTCGCTTTATCGCTTCTCGCTTTATCGCTTCTCGCTTTATCGCTTCTCGCTTTTTCGCTTCTCGCTTTATCGCTTCTCGCTTTTTCGCTTTATCGCTTCTCGCTTTTTCGCTTCTCGCTTTTTCGCTAATCGCTTTATCGCTTCTCGCTTTTTCGCTTCTCGCTTTTTCGCTTCTCGCTTTTTCGCTTTATCGCTTCTCGCTTTTTCGCTTCTCACTTTATCGCTTCTCGCTTTTTCGCTTCTCGCTTTTTCGCTTCTCGCTTTTTCACTTCTCGCTTTATCGCTTCTCGCTTTATCGCTTCTCGCTTTTTCGCTTTATCGCTTCTCGCTTCTCGCTTTATCGCTTCTCGCTTTATCGCTTCTCGCCTTATCGCTTCTCGCTTTATCGCTTCTCGCTTCATCGCTTCTCGCTTTTTCGCTTCTCGCTTTTTCGCTTCTCGCTTTTTCGCTTCTCGCTTTTTCGCTTCTCGCTTTTTGGCTTCTCGCTTTATCGCTTCTCGCTTTTTCGCTTTATCGCTTCTCGCTTTTTCGCTTCTCGCTTTATCGCTTCTCGCTTTATCGCTTCTCGCTTTTTCGCTTTATCGCTTCTCGCTTATCGGTTCTCGCTATATCGCTTCTCGCTTTTCGCTTTTTCGCTTTATCGCTTATCGCTTCTCGCTTTTTCGCTTTATCGCTTCTCGCTTTATCGCTTCTTCGCTTCTCGCTTTATCGCTTCTCGCTTTATCGCTTCTCGCTTTATCGCTTCTCGCTTTTTCGCTTCTCGCTTTATCGCTTCTCGCTTTTTCGCTTTATCGCTTCTCGCTTCTCGCTTTATCGCTTCTCGCTTTATCGCTTCTCGCTTTATCGCTTCTCGCTTTATCGCTTCTTGCTTTATCGCTTCTCGCTTTTTCGCTTTTTCGCTTCTCGCTTTTTCGCTTTATCGCTTCTCGCTTTATCGCTTCTCGCTTTATCGCTTCTCGCTTTTTCGCTTTATCGCTTCTCGCTTTATCGCTTCTCGCTTTTTCGCTTTATCGCTTCTCGCTTTATCACCTCTTGCTTTATCGCTAATCGCTAATCGCTTTTTCGCTTTATCGCTTCTCGCTTTATCGCTTCTCGCTTTTTCGCTTTATCGCTTCTCGCTTTTTCGCTTCTCGCTTTTTCGCTTCTCGCTTTGTCGCTTCTCGCTTTATCGCTTCTCGCTTTTTCGCTTTATCGCTTCTCGCTTTATCGCTTCTCGCTTTATCGCTTCTCGCTTTTTCGCTTCTCGCTTTTTCGCTTCTCGCTTTATCGCTTCTCGCTTTATCGCTTCTTGCTTTATCGCTTCTCGCTTCATCGCTTCTCGCTTTTTCGCTTTATCGCTTCTCGCTTTTTCGCTTCTCGCTTTTTCGCTTCTCGCTTTTTCGCTTCTCGCTTTATCGCTTCTCGCTTTTTCGCTTTATCGCTTCTCGCTTTTTCGCTTTATCGCTTCTCGCTTTTTCGCTTCTCGCTTTTTCGCTAATCGCTTTATCGCTTCTCGCTTTTTCGCTTCTCGCTTTTTCGCTTCTCGCTTTTTCGCTTTATCGCTTCTCGCTTTTTCGCTTCTCGCTTTATCGCTTCTCGCTTTTTCGCTTCTCGCTTTTTCGCTTCTCGCTTTTTCACTTCTCGCTTTATCGCTTCTCGCTTTATCGCTTCTCGCTTTTTCGCTTTATCGCTTCTCGCTTCTCGCTTTATCGCTTCTCGCTTTATCGCTTCTCGCCTTATCGCTTCTCGCTTTATCGCTTCTCGCTTCATCGCTTCTCGCTTTTTCGCTTCTCGCTTTTTCGCTTCTCGCTTTTTCGCTTCTCGCTTTTTCGCTTCTCGCTTTTTGGCTTCTCGCTTTATCGCTTCTCGCTTTTTCGCTTTATCGCTTCTCGCTTTTTCGCTTCTCGCTTTATCGCTACTCGCTTTTTCGCTTCTCGCTTTATCGCTTCTCGCTTTTTCGCTTCTCGCTTTTTCGCTTCTCGCTTTATCGCTTCTCGCTTTATCGCTTCTCGCTTTTTCGCTTTATCGCTTCTCGCTTTATCGCTTCTCGCTTTTTCGCTTCTCGCTTTTTCTTCTCGCTTTATCGCTTTTTCGCTACTCGCTTTATCGCTTCTCACTTTATCGCTTCTCGCTTTATCGCTTTTCGCTTTATCGCTTCTCGCTTTATCGCTTCTCGCTTTATCGCTTCTCGCTTTTTCGCTTTATCGCTTCTCGCTTTTTTGCTTCTCACTTTTTCGCTTCTCGTTTTTTCACTTCTCGCTTTATCGCTTCTCGCTTTATCGCTTCTCGCTTTAGCGCTTCTCGCTTTATCGCTTATCGCTTTTTCGCTTTATCCGTTCTCGCTTTTTCGCTTCTCGCTTTTTCGCTTTTCGCTTTTTCGCTTCTCGCTTTATCGCTTCTCGCTTTTTCGCTTCTCGCTTTATCGCTTCTCGCTTTATCGCTTCTCGCTTTTTCGCTTCTCGCTTTTTCGCTTCTCGCTTTATCGCTTCTCTCTTTTTCGCTTTTCGCTTCTCGCTTTTTCGCTTCTCGCTTTTTCGCTTCTCGCTTTTTCGCTTCTCGCTTTTTCGCTTCTCGCTTTATCGCTTCTCGCTTTATCGCTTCTCGCTTTATCGCTTCTCGCTTTATCGCTTCTCGCTTTATCGCTTCTCGCTTTTTCGCTTTATCGCTCTCGCTTTTTCGCTTCTCGCTTTTTCGCTTTATCGCTTCTCGCTTTTTCGCTTCTCACTTTATCGCTTCTCGCTTTATCGCTTTATCGCTTCTCGCTTTATCGCTTCTCGCTTTTTCGCTTTATCGCTTCTCGCTTTATCGCTTCTCGCTTTATCGCTTCTCGCTTTATCGCTTCTTGCTTTATCGCTTCTCGCTTTTTCGCTTCTCGCTTTCCGCTTCTCGCTTTATCGCTTCTCGCTTTTTCGCTTTATCGCTTCTCGCTTTTTCGCTTTATCGCTTCTCGCTTTTTCGCTTTATCGCTTCTCGCTTTTTCGCTTCTCGCTTTTTCGCTTCTCGCTTTATCGCTTCTCGCTGTATCGCTTCTCGTTTTATCGCTTATCGCTTTTTCGCTTTATCGGTTCTCGCTTTTTCGCTTCTCGCTTTTTCGCTTCTCGCTTTATCGCTTCTCGCTTTTTCGTCTTATCGCTTCTCGCTTTATCGCTTCTCGCTTTATCGCTTCTCGCTTTTTCGCTTCTCGCTTTATCGCTTCTCGCTTTATCGCTTCTCGCTTTATCGCTTCTCGCTTTATCGCTTCTCGCTTTTTCGCTTCTCGCTTTCCGCTTCTCGCTTTATCGCTTCTCGCCTTATCGCTTCTCGCTATATCGCTTCTCGCTTCATCGCTTCTCGCTTTTTCGCTTTATCGCTTCTCGCTTTATCGCTTCTCGCTTTTTCGCTTCTCGCTTTATCGCTTCTCGCTTTATCGCTTCTCGCTTTATCGCTTCTCGCTTTATCGATTCTCGCTTTATCGCTTCTCGCTTTATCGCTTCTCGCTTTTTCGCTTCTCGCTTTCCGCTTCTCGCTTTATCGCTTCGCGCTTTTTCGCTTTATCGCTTCTCGCTTTTTCGCTTCTCGCTTTTTCGCTTCTCGCTTCTCGCTTTATCGCTTCTCGCTTAATCGCTTCTCGCTTTATCGCTTCTCGCTTTATCGCTTCTCGCTTTATCGCTTCTCGCTTTTTCGCTTCTCGCTTTATCGCTTCTCGCTTTATCGCTTCTCGCTTTTTCGCTTCTCGCTTTTTCGCTTCTCGCTTTATCGCTTCTCTCTTTTTCGCTTTTCGCTTCTCGCTTTTTCGCTTCTCACTTTTTCGCTTCTCGCTTTATCGCTTCTCGCTTTATCGCTTCTCGCTTTATCGCTTCTCGCTTTATCGCTTCTCGCTTTATCGCTTCTCGCTTTATCGCTTCTCGCTTTATCGCTTCTCGCTTTTTCGCTTTATCGCTCTCGCTTTTTCGCTTCTCGCTTTTTCGCTTTATCGCTTCTCGCTTTTTCGCTTCTCGCTTTATCGCTTCTCGCTTTATCGCTTTATCGCTTCTCGCTTTATCGCTTCTCGCTTTTTCGCTTCATCGCTTCTCGCTTTATCGCTTCTCGCTTTATCGCTTCTCGCTTTATCGCTTCTCGCTTTATCGCTTCTCGCTTTATCGCTTCTCGCTTTATCGCTTCTCGCTTTTTCGCTTCTCGCTTTCCGCTTCTCGCTTTATCGCTTCTCGCTTTTTCGCTTTATCGCTTCTCGCTTTTTCGCTTCTCGCTTTTTCGCTTCTCGCTTTATCGCTTCTCGCTTTTTCGCTTCTCGCTTTATCGCTTCTCGCTTTATCGCTTCTCGCTTTATCGCTTCTCGCTTTATCGCTTCTCGCTTTATCGCTTCTCGCTTTTTCGCTTCTCGCTTTATCGCTTCTCGCTTTTTCGCTTCTCGCTTTTTCGCTTCTCGCTTTATCGCTTCTCGCTTTATCGATTCTCGCTTTATCGCTTCTCGCTTTATCGCTTCTCGCTTTATCGCTTCTCGCTTTATCGCTTCTCGCTTTATCGCTTCTCGCTTTATCGCTTCTCGCCTTATCGCTTCTCGCTTTATCGCTTCTCGCTTTTTCGCTTCTCGCTTTCCGCTTCTCGCTTTATCGCTTCTCGCTTTTTCGCTTTATCGCTTCTCGCTTCTCGCTTTTTCGCTTCTCGCTTTATCGCTTCTCGCTTTATCGCTTCTCGCTTTATCGCTTCTCGCTTTATCGCTTCTCGCTTTATCGCTTCTCGCTTTATCGCTTCTCGCTTTATCGCTTCTCGCTTTTTCGCTTCTCGCTTTATCGCTTCTCGCTTTTTCGCTTCTCGCTTTATCGCTTCTCGCTTTATCTCCTATCGCTTTATCGCTTTATCGCTTCTCGCTTTATCGCTTCTCGCTTTATCGCTTCTCGCCTTATTGCTTCTCGCTTTATCGCTTCTCGCTTTTTCGCTTCTCGCTTTCCGCTTCTCGCTTTATCGCTTCTCGCTTTTTCGCTTTATCGCTTCTCGCTTCTCGCTTTTTCGCTTCTCGCTTTATCGCTTCTCGCTTTATCGCTTCTCGCTTTATCGCTTCTCGCTTTATCGCTTCTCGCTTTATCGCTTCTCGCTTTATCGCTTCTCGCTTTTTCGCTTCTCGCTTTCCGCTTCTCGCTTTATCGCTTTTTCGCTTTATCGCTTCTCGCTTTATCGCTTCTCGCTTTATCGCTTCTCGCTTTATCGCTTCTCGCTTTATCGCTTCTCGCTTTTTCGCTTCTCGCTTTCCGCCTCTCGCTTTATCGCTTCTCGCTTTTTCGCTTTATCGCTTCTCGCTTTTTCGCTTCTCGCTTTTTCGCTTCTCGCTTTATCGCTTCTCGCTTTTTCGCTTCTCGCTTTATCGCTTCTCGCTTTATCGCTTCTCGCTTTATCGCTTATCGCTTTTTCGCTTTATCGGTTCTCGCTTTTTCGCTTCCCGCTTTTTCGCTTCTCGCTTTATCGCTTCTCGCTTTTTCGTCTTATCGCTTCTCGCTTTATCGCTTCTCGCTTTTTCGCTTCTCGCTTCTCGCTTTATCGCTTCTCGCTTTATCGCTTCTCGCTTTATCGCTTCTCGCTTTATCGCTTCTCGCTTTATCGCTTCTCGCCTTTTCGCTTCTCGCTTTCCGCTTCTCGCTTTATCGCTTCTCGCTTTATCGCTTCTCGCCTTATCGCTTCTCGCTTTATCGCTTCTCGCTTTTTCGCTTTATCGCTTCTCGCTTTATCGCTTCTCGCTTTTTCGCTTCTCGCTTTATCGCTTCTCGCTTTATCGCTTCTCGCTTTATCGATTCTCGCTTTATCGCTTCTCGCTTTATCGCTTCTCGCTTTTTCGCTTCTCGCTTTCCGCTTCTCGCTTTATCGCTTCGCGCTTTTTCGCTTTATCGCTTCTCGCTTTTTCGCTTCTCGCTTTTTCGCTTCTCGCTTCTCGCTTTATCGCTTCTCGCTTAATCGCTTCTCGCTTTATCGCTTCTCGCTTTATCGCTTCTCGCTTTATCGCTTCTCGCTTTATCGCTTCTCGCTTAATCGCTTCTCGCTTTATCGCTTCTCGCTTTTTCGCTTCTCGCTTTCCGCTTCTTGCTTTATCGCTTCTCGCTTTATCGCATCTCGCCTTATCGCTTCTCGCTTTATCGCTTCTCGCTTTATCGCTTCTCGCCTTATCGCTTCTCGCTTCATCGCTTCTCGCTTTATCGCTTCTCGCTTCATCGCTTCTCGCTTTTTCGCTTTATCGCTTCTCGCTTTATCGCTTCTCGCTTCTCGCTTTATCGCTTCTCGCTTTTTCGCTTCTCGTTTTATCGATTCTCGCTTTTTCGCTTCTCGCTTTCCGCTTCTCGCTTTATCGCTTCTCGCTTTTTCGCTTTATCGCTTCTCGCTTTTTCGCTTCTCGCTTTATCGCTTCTCGCTTTATCGCTTCTCGCTTTATCGCTTCTCGCTTCTTTGCTTCTCGCTTTCCGCTTCTCGCTTTATCGCTTTTTCGCTTTATCGCTTCTCGCTTTATCGCTTCTCGCTTTATCGCTTCTCGCTTTATCTCCTATCGCTTTATCGCTTCTCGCTTTATCGCTTCTCGCTTTATCGCTTCTCGCTTTATCGCTTCTCGCCTTATTGCTTCTCGCTTTATCGCTTCTCGCTTCATCGCTTCTCGCTTTTTCGCTTTATCGCTTTATCGCTTCTCGCTTTTTCGCTTCTCGCTTTATCGCTTCTCGCTTTTTCGCTTCTCGCTTTATCGCTTCTCGCTTTTTCGCTTTTTCGCTTTTCGCTTCTCGCTTTTTCGCTTCTCGCTTTATCGCTTCTCGCTTTTTCGCTTCTCGCTTTATCGCTTCTCGCTTTATCGCTTCTCGCTTTATCGCTTTATCGCTTCTCGCTTTATCGCTTCTCGCTTTTTCGCTTCTCGCTTTTTCGCTTCTCGCTTTATCGCTTCTCGCTTTATCGCTTCTCGCTTTATCGCTTCTCGCTTTATCGCTTCTCGCTTCATCGCTTCTCGCTTTTTCGCTGTATCGCTTCTCGCTTTTTCGTTTCTCGCTTTTTTGCTTCTCGCTTTATCGCTTATCGCTTTATCGCTTCTCGCTTTATCGCTTCTCGCTTTTTCGCTTCTCGCTTTATCGCTTCTCGCTTTTTTGCTTCTCGCTTTATCGCTTCTCGCTTTATCGCTTCTCGCTTTTTCGCTTTTTCGCTTTTCGCTTCTCGCTTTTTCACTTCTCGCTTTATCGCTTCTCGCTTTTTCACTTCTCGCTTTATCGCTTCTCGCTTTATCGCTTCTCGCTTTTTCGCTTTTTCGCTTTTCGCTTCTCGCTTCTCGCTTTTTCGCTTCTCGCTTTATCGCTTCTCGCTTTTTCGCTTCTCGCTTTATCGCTTCTCGCTTTATCGCTTCTGGCTTTATCGCTTCTCGCTTTTTCGCTTCTCGCTTTATCGCTTCTCGATTTTTCGCTTCTCGCTTTATCGCTTCTCGCTTTATCGCTTCTCGCTTTTTCGCTTCTCGCTTTATCGCTTCTCGCTTTATCGCTTCTCGCTTTATCGCTTCTCGCTTTATCGCTTCTCGCTTTTTTGCTTCTCGCTTTATCGCTTCTCGCTTTTTCGCTTCTCGCTTTATCGCTTCTCGCTTTATCGCTTCTCGCCTTATCGCTTCTCGCTTCATCGCTTCTCGCTTTTTCGCTTTATCGCTTCTCGCTTTTTCGCTTCTCGCTTTTTCGCTTCTCGCTTTATCGCTTCTCGCTTTATCGCTTCTCGCTTTTTCGCTTCTCGCTTTTTCGCTTCTCGCTTTCCGCTTCTCGCTTTATCGCTTCTCGCTTTTTCGCTTTATCGCTTCTCGCTTTTTCGCTTCTCGCTTTATCGCTTCTCGCTTTATCGCTTCTCACTTTTTCGCTTCTCGCTTTATCGCTTCTCGCTTTTTCGCTTTTTCGCTTTTCGCTTCTCGCTTTTTCGCTTCTCGCTTTATCGCTTCTCGCTTTTTCGCTTCTCGCTTTATCGCTTCTCGCTTTATCGCTTCTCGCTTTATCGCTTCTCGCTTTTTCGCTTCTCGCTTTATCGCTTCTCGCTTTTTCGCTTCTCGCTTTATCGCTTCTCGCTTTATCGCTTCTCGCTTTATCGCTTCTCGCTTTATCGCTTCTCGCTTTTTCGCTTCTCGCTTTTTCGCTTCGCGCTTTTTCGCTTCTCGCTTTATCGCTTCTCGCTTTTTCGCTTCTCGCTTTATCGCTTCTCGCTTTATCGCTTCTCGCTTTATCGCTTCTCGCTTTATCGCTTCTCGCTTTATCGCTTCTCGCTTTATCGCTTCTCGCTTTATCGCTTCTCGCTTTTTCGCTTCTCGCTTTATCGCTTCTCGCTTTATCGCTTCTCGCCTTATCGCTTCTCGCTTTATCGCTTCTCGCTTTATCGCTTCTCGCTTCATCGCTTCTCGCTTTTTCGCTTTATCGCTTCTCGCTTTTTCGCTTCTCGCTTTTTCGCTTCTCGCTTTATCGCTTCTCGCTTTATCGCTTCTCGCTTTTTCGCTTCTCGCTTTTTCGCTTCTCGCTTTCCGCTTCTCGCTTTATCGCTTCTCGCTTTCCGCTTCTCGCTTTATCGCTTCTCGCTTTTTCGCTTCTCGCTTTATCGCTTCTCGCTTTATCGCTTCTCGCCTTATCGCTTCTCGCTTTATCGCTTCTCGCTTCATCGCTTCTCGCTTTTTCGCTTTATCGCTTCTCGCTTTTTCGCTTCTCGCTTTTTCGCTTCTCGCTTTATCGCTTCTCGCTTTATCGCTTCTCGCTTTTTCGCTTCTCGCTTTTTCGCTTCTCGCTTTCCGCTTCTCGCTTTATCGCTTCTCGCTTTATCGCTTCTCGCTTTATCGCTTCTCGCTTTATCGCTTCTCGCTTTATCGCTTCTCGCTTTTTCGCTTCTCGCTTTCCGCTTCTCGCTTTATCGCTTCTCGCTTTTTCGCCTCTCGCTTTTTCACTTCTCGCTTTATCGCTTCTCGCTTTTTCGCTTCTCGCTTTTTCGCTTCTCGCTTTATCGCTTCTCGCTTTTTCGCTTCTCGCTTTATCGCTTCTCGCTTTATCGCTTCTCGCTTTATCGCTTCTCGCTTTATCGCTTCTCGCTTTATCGCTTCTCGCTTTTTCGCTTCTAACTTTCCGCTTCTCGCTTTATCGCTTCTCGCTTTTTCGCTTCTCGCTTTATCGCTTCTCGCTTTATCGCTTCTCGCCTTATCGCTTCTCGCTTTATCGCTTCTCGCTTCATCGCTTCTCGCTTTTTCGCTTTATCGCTTCTCGCTTTTTCGCTTCTCGCTTTATCGCTTCTCGCTTTTTCGCTTCTCGCTTTTTCGCTTCTCGCTTTTTCGCTTCTCGCTTTATCGCTTCTCGCTTTTTCGCTTCTCGCTTTTTCGCTTCTCGCTTTATCGCTTGTCGCTTTATCGCTTCTCGCTTTATCGCTTCTTGCTTTATCGCTTCTCGCTTCTCGCTTTTTCGCTTCTCGCTTTATCGCTTCTCGCTTTTTCGCTTTTCGCTTTATCGCTTCTCGCTTTTTTGCTTCTCGCTTTTTCGCTTCTCGCTTTTTCGCTTCTCGCTTTATCGCTTCTCGCTTTTTCGCTTCTCGCTTTTTCGCTTCTCGCTTTATCGCTTGTCACTTTGCGCTTCTCGCATTTTCGCTTCTCGCTTTTTTGCTTCTCGCTTTTTCGTTTCTCGCTCTTCGCTTTTTCGCATTTTGGCTTTTCGCTTCTCGCTTTTCGCATTTTGACTTTTCGCTGTAGTTTTAGCTTTTCGCTTCTCAGGTATACATTTTTTCAATGTAAATAAAACATTTATTATTCTATATTTAGTATTTATTTATCCAATGTAATACAGTATTTACATGGGATTCAAGTATCTATATTCATGTCAATTATTTATATATAAAATGAGCTACCAATTTTAAATCATTGACGTTATAATTAATATGGAAGGCTTTAGGGCTTAACGATACCAACAAGACATACTTTTAAGAAGCGCAAGAAGGTGGTGATTTGTATAGAAATTTAAAAAAAACGTATAGAACAGGTAAAAATTTTTGGGTTTAACGAATTTTTAAATACCCTTCAAAAGTCAAAATCTCTAAAATTTTTAATCAATGTTGAAAGTGAATTGTATTTGTTTCTTTCTTAAATATCAGTTTTATATGTAAGAACAAATAAAATAAAAAAAGTCATTTAAGCTTATGTGGTTTTAAGGCGGGGAAGGTCGAACTTTTTTTTGGCCAGATAGATTTGGCCTAAACTATTTTTATTTTTTTTGTTACGAATTAAAGAAAAATTAATATACTCAGTTCTTTTAAATTGATTTTTGTTGGTATTTTATATTTAAAAGTTTACTTACATACACACATAAAAAAACGCCTCTTTTTATATGTAATTTATGTAATTCAAAGCAAAACTAAAATAAAAATTGCTTAAGCCACTTGTATCCTTAACCAACAATTAAAACGAGATTAATTAGCCACGCTTATAAAGTTGTGAGTATAAAAACAATAAAATATATTTAGCTGCGGTTTGCTTGTAAAATGAAGTAGAATTAATAAGGATTTAGCTTTTAAGCCAAACAAGGCTACTTTTACAGCTTGTCGCCACAGTTGTATAATAATCGATCTTCATTGGGGGGCCTCTCATGAAACGGAATAACAAATCAAAAAAAGCAACAGCAACAAGCAAGAAAACAAGTTGCAATTTTTCCCTGTGGATTTGGTAGAGTTCGTTTAAAAGAATTAGATTTAAAATATTTTTCATATAAGTTTACTACTAATTTGTTTGAAGTCGAAGTACCAAATAATATGAATAAATATTTTAATATGAATATATATATTAATAAAAGGTATTTAAAAATATTTCAACATTAAAATTTCGAAAATTTTCTTTAATGCAGATTTCCAGTTTGTTCTACAGTAACTAAGTAATCAAGCCTTAAAAAAGTCTTAAATAATGCGTTACAGGAAGTCATAGCTGTCATATTCTAACAGTCAATATTTTAAGAAAAAGTTTTTTATACGCTCGTACCTCTAACGATAATAGGTAAAAGGCTTAAAGATGTTTTCTTTTAAAAGACTGGGCAAGCTGAACGGAAGTTTTATGTCTCCCTAAACTTTTAGGACTAAGTGGTTTGCCATAACAGAAGTGAGTGAATAAGAAAAGCTTATTTTTTCTTCTGCGACAAAAGAAGCTCAAGTCGTTTCTGGTTTACTACTTCTCTAGAGATATCGTGATGACATTTAATTTTCGAAAATGTTGATTAAATTTTTTTTGCTATTGCCAATGTAAAATGATGCAAAATGTTACTAAAAAATAAACCATAGGCTTCATAGCTCTTTTATTCTTAAAAATAACTCTTTACAATAAAACTGATAACTTATCGCCAGAAGTTTGGTCCAGAACGTTGAAGATGGTTTTAAAAGTATCTCCTGGTTCATTTATTGAGGATTGTACTTGCTTGCAATTTCAAACATTTTTTCAGATATAGAAACTGGGGTAGTAATATATAACATTTTTTTATTTAGTTGTATTTTCATGTGAAGTTTTGTAAAAATTGGCTCCTTAAAAAAATGTTACATCTAAATTAAGACGATAGATGTTTAAGAAGCAGATACAGATTTTGGGTTCGTAAAATAGGAAAGCAAGAGAGGAAGTCACAAAACTGAGCCTCTAGAAAGAATCGAGCTTTCATCTACCAAAATAATGAAATTGAAAAAAATTGCTCAAATTTGCACCTCTCACCTAAAATTGTAAAAGAATAAAAAACTTAAAAATTATATATTTAACTTTTTATTGTTTTTAGATAAATGCTTGAGTTAAAATAAAAAAAAAATTATTTTATTAAGCATTTTAGTATTACGTTCAAAAAACTTTTGATTAAATGTTTCTTAAATGATATAATGAATATTAAAAAAACGTTTAATAACAACTAGAAATAAGTTAAAAGAAAAGAAAATTGAAAATAATTTAATCAATTACTAAATAACCATAAAATAAACAAAAGAATAAAATGTAATAAAAAACGACGGCATTATTAAAAAAAAAACTGCCAATATTTTTTTATGTGGGTAATCTCCAAAAAATTTAAAATAGTTTTTTTAAACATATAAAAGATAATTTTAAATTAATAAACACTTTAAAATAAGAGGCATAAAAAAAATTTAAAAATTGTAATTTCAATAGATTTTATTCAAATATTTAAGTTAAAAAATATATCTTAAATCTTACTAAAATTTTGACACTCCCTAAAGAAACTTTTTACTCTTTAAAACATCTGCATACGTGCAACTTGCAATGTATTTGTATGTATATATTTCTTGTAATGTTTTTGCTTTTGGGTGGTTTGGCGTGACAAACTAAAACAAACAAACTTTTTTTTAGCTTTTAATTACACATTTCATACTTGTTAATTTTTCAATTTTCCAACTGTCAGTGCTTTTTGTTTCTTATGGCTGCTGCTGTTTGATATAACATTCTTCTTCTTATTTTTTTTATTCTTAACAACATTTAAGTCATGATTTAAGACCGCACACATTAAATGCTACTCCTACTTTTTTAAGTTTCTTACAGGTGTACCAAAGAGTTTTTAGAACTGCTGTCTATATTTTCCGACCCCCTTGATACTCAGTGGGATATAAAATTTCAACAACTTTGCAGGTTTCCATTTTTTTACCGCCAATTACTTTTTAGTTTTTCCTTAGCTTTGTTTTTTTTTATTAGAAACTAAATAAACGTCTGCAAATAATTCACTGAAGGCGCCATTAAATAGTTTTATTTTTGTTTTGTAAAAAATTGTTGGAGCATTTGTATTATATGTAATCAATACATAGTTAGTTTTATTTTTTATTTGATAGATTTTTTATGTGTTAAAAAGTAAAAGAAAAATTTATTTACCTCTATAACTTCTTTTTATATTTCCTGCATACAGGAAAAATATTTTGTTAATAAAGCTAACAAAGGATAAGTTTTTTAACAACATAAAGTGTGTTATAAATTTTTATAAATGGTAAAATATATTTCTTACCTTTTTTTCTTAAATAATACTTGTCCTTCTTTTAACACTTGTTAACAAACGAATGTAAAGAAACTACCTGCATTCGAAAATTGATTTAATTTTTCATAAGCTTAAATGAATTATTAACAACCAATTCATGCAACTAACTTAACACGCAATAAACTATAATTTTTATTAATGGCAAATGGCCAAGTTTTTACATGTTTCACACTTTCCAAGTAAAACAAAATTTAAATTTTGTAACATGAAAATCTATAAATAAAAAGATATAACGTTAATAACTGTTTGACTTACACATTTATTAACTTGCAGCCCAAGCGCTAGCTTGACGCTACTCAAAAATTGGACTGCCGATACTTCTTCCGACATACAGTAAATCCACTTAAAATGGATTTCGGAAAATTCGAACCGCCTGAGAGCCAATTAGGAAAAATTTCAAAACATATTTCCTTAACTGTACATTTAGAGAAACGGCTTTTTAAAAGTATCGTTCTCTACTAAAAAAAAATGGACCTGCGTCTAGTACTTTTGTTACATTTTGCTACCTTTTGGCATATTTTGAAATTATGAATCTAAGAACATGAAATCAAGAATCTAAGAACCCGAAATGTAAAATTATAGTTTTTTAATGTGAAATTATAATTTTTTTAATAGAAAAAAGTTTTTTAATTTTTTGGTACATTTTAGCATTTTTCGAAATTATGGTTCCAGAAATATGAAAGTAATATATTTTGTCTTCTTTGTTAAATTGATTCTCTTTTGCATTTTTCAAGACGATGATTTTAGAAATGTGGAATTAGGGATATGTGAATAACAAGTACTTTTTCCAAATTTTCGTTTTATTTTGCATTCTTTGAAGCTGTGAGTCTAGAAATAAAATTAAAGGCTATTAACCCATATAAGAATTGGAAGTAAACTAAGTTGAAAACAAGATTTTGAGAATTTGTTGATTTTTTTTAATACCATTAGTTAAGTAAACTCAAAATTACATTCCGAAGTCAGCTTACTTGACAAAAAGTACTTTTTTAATTTTTTTTTCGCTTTTTTTGGGCTATTAACCGATATTGAAGTTGTTAGCGAACATGAAGGAAATTTTTTAACAGTTTTGGTTTTTTTTTAATTTTTTCAGATTATGGAATAGGGTTATAAACTTAAGGACTAAATCGAGGTCTGAAAACTTAGCTAAGTGGACAAAAAGTTTTTTTCCCATTTTTGATTTCTTGTGCATTTTTAAGGATAAAATTCCAGAAACATGAAATTATGGTCTGTTGACCTGGACTGACATTTTTTAGAATTTAGGAAATATATTTTCCCAAAATGAAGCCGAAAGTCAACTGAGTAAATAGAATGTACTTTCCTCATATATTCGGTACATATTTGCTTATCTCAAAATAATAAGTTTTGATATATAAATTTCGAAATTACTAACACAGGTTAAGACCAGAAGTTTTTATATTTGCAAAGAGTATGTTAAACTATAATTCAAACACAAAAACCCGTTAAGTTCTATACACACACTTTTTATGGAAGCCTGGGGATCAGGCAAGAACTGCGAGCCGAAGTTTCTATTAAAACTTGAAACCAAGCACTGCAAGTCCGTCTTTTATCTTAGAGATGTATCTACTTTCTTTAAAAAAATTTGCAATATATCTAACTATTTTATAACACAATTTGATGTTACATTGTTTCAAGTGAAAATAATATTTAATAGCTGAAAAAAGCAATTTGTGACTCCATTTTATTTTATTTATTTATCCTTTCATTCCGCCATAATATTAAAAGAAACAAAAAACTGCAGAAAGACTTTCAAATTGCATATAAATGCACCTCATATAACATAAACAAAAAATATAATAAAAGCAAAAAATTTAAAACAACAAATTTAAAACTTAGTTTAAAAAAAATAAGAAATCGTGTTAATTTCTCTAAACTGCAAAATTGTGAGCTTTTAGGTTGCATGTTCACGCGTGATTATGACTTTGCTACCATTTTTATACAAATCGTGTTTAGTTTTTAGTTACAAGGTTTTAAATTTCAATAAAGTTGTTTTTGTTTGCCGATAAAATATTTTCTTTTCAACATTTTCATTTGTTTGTGTGTTTGCATTGCAATTAAATTATAAAACTTAAATTGTTAAGCGTTTTCCTAACACACAAATCAAGATTAAAGGAAATATTTTTTGCCCTGTGACCTTTAACCTTCAAGCACTGAATAATTATTTTTAATTTATTTCGTTTTAATTTAATTGACATTATGGTAAGTGTTTTAGGTTAAAAAGTGAAATTTCTTATAACTTGCATTTAAATTGGTTTGCAAAAAAAAAAATAAAAATTGCGTAAATTAAAATGATATTGTGACATTTTGCTAGGAATTAAACACGTGACAATTTTACTAGGCGAAGCTGGACTATATATATATAGTAGTCTACTGCATTTACCAACATATACTTAGGGGTGAATTCACAAACAATTTTGAAATTTAAAACAGGGCTTTAATCGGAATTTTCATACAAAATTAGTATATCAAATCTATTTTGAAATACAACCGGGTATTCGTAATTATTTAAAAACTAAGTTTTTAAACTCGAGTTTAATATTTGTTTAATATTTGTCCATATACTTATGCATTTAAGCATGTACATAGGCCCAAGTTTTTAAGATCACGATAAACAAGTTTGTCAATTTTTAAAAAGAAATTTTAATCAAAAAGTTAAATGTTTTACAAACAAATAAGAGATATTAGTCTAGTTTTACAATTTGGTTTTCCAATAATGATTTACCTCTTTACACTTAAAGTGTTTTAAGTCCTAAGGTAACCATAACAATTTTCCTACATAATTTTTAAGAACCTGTTTACGAAGATAATTTTATACAAATCAACAAATGTTCAATAAAATTATAACAATTTCTTAAAAACCTCAAAGGAAAAGGCGGTTTCGCTATGTAGTTAATACGGATAACTCCACTTTACGCTAAAAAAAAAACAATAAAATGCACCACCTGAGCGTCTGAATGGAAAAAATTGTTTTGTTACAAATATAATAAAATTGATCACTTAAACAAATCTATTAATTTTTTTGTTACATGCTGAGCCAATTTGCGGTTAAAATTAATATAAAAGAAAGATGTATTGATCAGTTGGCCAAGAAAAAACTTTGTATCTAGTTATATAAAAAATATAATAAAAAAAATTAACATTTGGTGGTTTAAAAATAAAATGTGTAAAATCCTTTTTAATATAGTTTAATAATAGATTTTGGGGCTACCTAATTGGGATGCAAATACCAATGAGTTTCATGCGAATAAGTAACAATCAGAAAAGGCAGTCCCTACAACTCCTCTATATTAAGAGCTTCAGTAAATTATGAAACCTAACAGAGAGAAAAAACTAATGCAAAAACTGTTTGAAAAAGATCTGGTCTTGTAGGCATTATTTTACGGTTTAATTTTTATATTTTATTTTAAATATTTTTTGAACTCAATATACATAGTTGTGACATTTACAATCTTGATTTTTGTTTCCCAGGTGCCATTTTTTAAGAATAAAACTCTGCTTTAAAAAAAGACGAAGCTCTATGCAGTCATTAAAACGATATGTGATATGTGGAAATAGGACCACAAATATGCCGCAGAGTACAAAAAGCGTAAATTTTAGTGAGTGACCTACCGAACACTTTTGGAAATACGTTCATATGCTCATATATGCATTCATACATATGTATATCAAGTTCTTTTTCAAGTTAAAATAATTTTTGGACGTTTTATTTTACTTACTTATCTTTATTTTGCACAATAAATATTTGCCAATTAATAAAAAAAAATTTATTTAAATCCCTTTTCCGTAAGAGGAAATAATAAATTTATTACAATATAAATGTTACTACTAGTTTAACAAAAGATATAAATTTGCCAAAAAACAAAAGTAAA
Source organism: Melanophora roralis (assembly GCA_963583895.1). NCBI lineage: Eukaryota > Metazoa > Arthropoda > Insecta > Diptera > Rhinophoridae > Melanophora > Melanophora roralis. The sequence continues at coordinate 101,972,888 of OY757188.1, read as the reverse complement.
CTATAACAAATTTAATAACTAAACGTCACTTTTGTAAAGAAATAAAAGAAATATTTATTAGAGTATGTTTGACTTTGTTTATTATGCAATTACGCAAATGCCACCCACAGTTAAATTTAGTTAAATTTTTCTTGGTTCCTTTCTGGCACAGTAAACTTCTATTGCGGTTATGTGTATGTATGGTAGTTAGGGTATATGGAGTATGTGTGCAAGCTCGATGCTCAGTAGGGTGCTAACAACTATAAAGAAATTTTTTTATATTACAAATTTGTATAAATGTAGAAATAATTGTTGCCGGTTGCTGATTGCTGTCTGCTGCTACTGCTTTTAAAATTTTGGATTTGAACCACACATGTTACTTTATGAAATTTTTTTTCTGTTTAATTACGCGCCGCGGCTTTTAGCAAGTGGGTAATTTTTCAAAGTTCTTGTATTTAATAGTGATATTATTTTTGAATACAGTAGGACCTTTCTAGTTAAGTTTATGCAGGGACTACTTCATAGTTAAAAAAGTGTACATACAACTAGAATACTTCTTTTAGAACAATCAGATTAATACCATGATTTATTTGGGTTTTTATATTTCAGGAGCATATCTTCAGAAAAATTCGTGAGAACTTCTGAGAACTCCTTTTAAAATATAAATGTGTATTTTTGATATCTGTAAAAGAGGCTTAAATAAATTTCTTAAAATTATCTTCATGCAAGCAAATAAAAAACCTTTAGAAATATGACTATAACAATAACTTGAAGAGGAAGGCACATAACATAACCCTATACAAAGGCATCATACACTTAAAACTTAAGAAGCAGAAACTTAAATCAAATAAATATTCTTGTCAAGCAACACATCTTACTCAAAGTTGGCATGATTGATTTTTCATGTCAAATCAATAATGACTTTCTAAAATATTTCACTTTATATCAATACCTTAAGTGCGTGAGCACATCAAATATGTCTGTAAATGTGTGTTTCACTTAATGGCAGTAAGTGCATTGCAGTGTCAGAATATAAATGCAAAAGTTTAGTGTAACAATATTAATACAAGATACTTGTGTTTTTTTATTATTGATTTTTGGTTAGTTTACTTTGAAACAAGGGTTGTAAAATTAAGTTTTTTTTCTTCTTTAAAAAACTTATACGCAGAAAACTACAATTGTGACACTGGTACAAATTATTTCTTTGAGTATAATTTCTGTTGATCAATGATCGATAATTGCCTTCATATATCTTAAGGAGTATTTATTCGTCATACTTATGCTTCATGTCAGAGCCTGGTTTGTGTACTCGTCTTAACTCAGGTTTCATTAATTTTTTCTTCTTTTCTTCTCCTTTTTGATTTTTCTTTAAGTTTTCTTCTTTAATTTTTCCTTAAATAAAAACACTATTGAACTTGTGTTGTGTATGTTGTAAACATTTTATGCTTGTTGACCCACAATCGGCAGAAAATCAAAAGCCCCAAAAATATAAACGCACTAATTTGATAGGTGACCTTAAGACTAGCTTACAATTGCTGTTGTACTCTCTGCTTGGCCCCAATAGAAAAAAAAATACATATGAAAAATACATCAAATATTCGATCAATATAGTACTCGTATTTGTCTATACATGATGGAAACATTAATAACAAATCAAAAGGTTTTATTGGCTTACACTGATGTTGTTATTGCTTTTTTTCTTGCAGGCTATCTACTTAAGTTACTTTGACGGCTTCAATGTTTTTGTTGCAAATTATTTTCGTATACGTAAAAATATTTGTATGTATGTGTGTATTTGCTTTAATTTCTTAATATTGAATCTTGTAGTAGATGAGAAAACCAACATACACTCTTATTGTTTAACATGGCAAAGAAATTTTACAACGATTTTAACAGTAAAAGTGCTATAAAGTGTAATTGAAATTTATGGTGCTAAAAGTGCATAAAATTGCTGATGTTGTTACAAAATTATTTGAGAGCTTCATTGATGATGAAAAAAAAACTAAAAAACATATTTAATTCACTTTATTTGTTGTTCAAGATGTTGCTGATATGCTTTGTTTTCTATTTGTTTTTTTTTCTTTTTGGGGTCATCTACCCAGTTTTGGCCACATAACCGATATGTAGAGCAATCAATCCAAATTTGGTCATTAATGTGTATAATATACCAAGGAATGTAATCTTAAAGAAAAATAAATACTTATAAATCCCATTTTAAGAAACTTTTGTGTTGTCTTTTAAATATTTATAAAAATTTAGTAAACTTAGGACTTTGAGTTTAAATATAATGAAACTGAATTTTTTTTATTCCGATTTCGGGTTTCATTTTTATGATGTAGTTGGAAAAAATAATATTTTTTATTAAAAGATAATTTTTGGTTATAAAAGTAATTGTTTTTTAAGAAACATTATAAAAATATAAATCTCACGCCAAATTTTAATTATTTTTGTCTTACTTTAAATTATACATGCAAGCCATAGCTGCGTATACGTAATAGACATTTTTATAATTAAAAAGAAACCTACAGAAGTCTAACATTGAGTTTTTTTACGCTGTGTCTTTATTAACCCTAAGTGTACAAAGATGAATAAGAACGTATCGCAAATTTCATTTAAAAAGGTGTCCGCCACTTATGAATGGCGGCGTTTTGGGGAGGTTTAATAAAATATTTAAACTCTCAAGTATGCTACAAAAATAGACTACGTGAATTTGTAAAATAATGCTTAAGAAAAAATATATTAAAAATTGTTTTTAAATTTGTTTTATAAGTTTCTTGGTACTTAGATATACTTTTCTTTTTATATTTTTTTATATTTTGAATGAACTAATAACTTTAAGTATCTGATTATAGTTTTAGCCAAGAAATATGCAGCCTGTTTTAAGGTTAACAAAAATTAAATGTGTGAAATGTAAGTCGACTTTAAGCATGGGAGAAGTGCATGAGAAAATTCTGTAAGGGCAATAAAATATTGATTAACATTGTTATATTTATTTGTTATTTTTGCAGCGTTGCTTCTTTTATGCAGTCATAGTGTGATGTACATAAAAAATGTAAAGAGCTTACAGAAATATTTTGATGAAATTTGGCAAAAATATTTTTTTCTCATTGTTTGTGATAATGATCGGTCAGTTTTTTAATAAAGCTCCCATAGAAATGTCCTGCCGGATTATGAATTAAAAGTTGCTTGTGCACATCGATGGCCTAGTGTGCATAACTCCAATTACAAGACAAAGAAAAACACTTAATTTTGTAAAATTTTGCATATAAGAAACTTTAAATAAAATTTTTATTAAAAGAAGGAAAAAATTTTGTTTTGACATTTATTTACCAGATTAAACAAGAAATCTGTTAAAAAACGGGTTACACTCTTTCTATAATAAACTTTCAATATTTCCCTTAAAATTTTGTACTTTTACATAAATACCTTAACTAGTATGCTGAATATTAATATTGAGAGAAATATTTTTTATATAGCCGCTCGATAAACGTTCTTTCGGAATAAACATTTTTGGCTAAAACTGAGCTTTGTTTTACAAAACTTTGAATATATTTGTGGTCTTATAACATTAACTGCTTAGTGCATATATATATCGTCGGTCCATTTGTTTATTTAGCTAATACAAATGCCCTTCCCTTAAGTTCATTATTAAATATATAGCCCGCCGACAAATGTCCCAGAAAAGTCTTTGCTTACATGGTAAGTTTGAATGTAATATTAGAAACAACGAAAAATTATCACTTTTAGACCGAATAATTATTTCGTTACTTTAATTTGCGTTGCCCTAAAATTCACAACCCACGCTTACAAATGTACTTACAAAAATCAATTAAATATATAATTCCAGAAAACCAAAATTTTACTTAAAACACATTTCATAACCCTGTTTTTACATACACACATACCTTCAAATGTAATTACAAAATAAGGTCACTGCCAAAAGGCCATTTTTATTTGGTTTGTATTTGCCTTGACGTCTCAGTATTCCGTATTCTGTGAAATAATGTAAGCTAGTCGTACCGAAATATGCAATGTGGGCTACAAATACACCAGGCATTTGCTTCATTACCTTTATTTGTTTTTTTTACCTTATGCCACTAAATGTTGAATAGAATTATGAAATGAACAACCTTAAATTTACCATGGGTTCCATATAAGTCTTCCTTCTGGAAATAAAATTTTTATTGGTAAGAAATAAATTGTGGTGAAGGGTATAATATGGTCGAACTTGACCGACTAAAACTTGCTTACTTTTTCATGCGAGTTTTACTTTTTATTAAACCCTTTATATAGTGATTGGGGTGTTCATATATCAGTCTTTATTTCATTTGTACAGATAGGGAATTCGACGATACTACCCCTATCTTTCCGTGTGGCTTTCTGTGCTCCAAAGTCAAGTAGAGTTTTTCGGACCTGGTATTAGTGTCAAATGATCATAAGAACTCCTGAAAGAATCGTCATTTCAAACTAGCAAGATCTGTTCGCTATGGAATGAGATGTAGGTGAAAGCCTTAATTAATCCACTTTTTAAGACAAAATCCATGAAAATATCCCTCAATATCTTATAAATACGGTCTCTGTGTTTGCAAAACTTATATTGGATACTTGAAAGATGAGGACCTAAGTTTAGAGGATTTTTTTTTTGAATTGGACCAGGGGTAGTGGTATCCTCTCTGCAAATGCTAATTTTTTTCCAAAAAAATTTTTCGAAGATTCTATTAAATTGTTTGTCTGATTTTACAATTTTGTTTTTAGGACCGAAGTCAGTAAAACAAAAATTTTTGTTTGTTTAATTGTTTGTTTAACTGTAAAATCAGATAAGCAATTGTATTAGAATTTTGAAAAAATATTTCAAGGCTTCTATTTTCAATAAAAAAAATGTATATAAATATATAAATTTTTGTTGCTTTATGATATTAGCATGAATGAAGTTTATTATCTTAATAAATTTATAAAGTATTTTTGCTTGGTTTTGAAATATTAATATAATTCCCATCCTATCTTATAACTACACAAATTTGTCGGCCAAATTTACCAAGTTCAACGTGTCATACCTTTTTTGGTGCAATCTTAACAAATTATGAGCACTATTAAATAAATTGTGTCAGAGTGTAACATATAAACCTAAATACGTTCATTTAATTTTTTTCTTCTTTTTCTATAAAATATTGATAAAATGTTAAAATTTAATAGTACCTTCCTTTGACGGGTAATTTGTTGCAACAATTCATAATTTATTTCCAAAGAACCATATTTGGCAAAATGCCTCTGGAGGCATGACATACAATAGCGGTCTTCTACTTGACTTTAATTCTAGGTCAAAGAAACAAAAGTGTAACTAACTAACGTATGTAAGTATGTTTTGGCTCGTTTCCTTTATTGGCTATTTGTTATTGAACCTTTTGTTTTTTTTTTTTTGCTTTTGGCTTGTTGTCTTAATAGCAAAACTTTAAGTCTAACTAAAAGGAGAAAAGTGTAACCAAAAGCACGAATTTTATGCCAATATTAAATGACATTAGAACACAAAGAATGATTTTTGTTGTTTTTGTTTTTGGTGTAGTTGCTTGATGTCTAGTTGGCCTACATAATGAAACACTGAAAGGGTGTTGTTAAAGGTTGGTTAATATAAGTTATTTAGACGTTGAAAGTTACTTGCGTTGTGTAAAAAGTATGGTTTTTTTAAACCTAGTTAAAATTCTAGAATTGCAATACTAGTTTGAAAAAAGATTAGCTAAATGCATTGGTTAGTATGTGCTGCCTTAAACGTTTGCAAAATAGTGTCTTAGTTTTAATGAATGACGAACTACAAATCAAATCATATGTAAGTTATTTATAAAGCAATAAAATGACAACAAATTAAGTTTGTTTCACATAAGCTGTGACCTTTTTAAACAAATAAGATTTCCAGCATTATTAACTGTTGCTTGCCAATAAAAACAGTATAAGCAAGGAGTTAAACAGTAGTAGTAGTTTTTTAATATTCGGGAATTTTTTGGTAATTATATATTATAACAGTTATTTATATTTCAGATAAGCTTTACTCGCCCCACTCTGTTGGATCCGACCCTACTTCTTTTACAGCTAAAGGAATATTTGTTAAGCCTTCAGACATTAAAAAAAATTTTTTGCAGGTGGATATAATAATTGTATTAAAAGTTTTTCGATTGCAGAGTGGTGCTACACATCCTTATTTTCATTCTAAGTAAAGGTCAAGATGCCACACTTAATTAAAGAAAAATTTGAATATATTAGTATTAGAAATATATAACATAAAAATAGTTTGATGTCATTGCTACTTATTTTTTATTTTGAAGTAATTACGCAACGGGGTTTTAATAAATAATAAAAAAGGTTTACAAAAATCAGGGGCCAAATTGCCGCATTCGATTCAAATCGAATTTAAAAAATTCTAAAAAGAACTCCCATATTAAAAAGCATTGACAGCTCGATCGATCGAATGAATTTCGCTTCGTATCGAATGCGACAACTTGGCCCAGGTATTTTTTGTCCTAAAAATATCTTCTTTAGCTTCAGACTGGTATATGCATAAAAATTAAAAAATATTCAGTGCAGTAGAAAAATAAAATTTTTAAGGGTGTGAAACCTCCCACTTTTTTGCTTTAAAAGTTTTTTCTCTGAAACCGGTTAATATGCAAACAAATTTTAATTATAATCGATGACGTAGCAGTACCTGCATTAATATTTAAGTTTTTGTGGGCATGATTGTTTTGCCCAAAAAATTTTGACTCAAGATGCATTAAATATGCAAATAAAGTTGCATAAAAATCAGTCAGGTAGACACCCATGCATTGAGATTTTAAAATTTGGGGGTGTTTTCCTACCTAACTTTTTTCCTTCCAAATATTTACATTGATCGCCTTATATATGAAATCAAATTAGCGAAAGATATTTAAATTTAAGGGGGCGTGGGACAGCCCACTTTGTTACCCTAAAAATTTTAATGTTAGGCGTCTTGTACATGTGCACAAAGTTTCAAAAAATATAGTGCCATATAAGGGAAGTATAAAGAGTTTAATGTTTTCTCCAAAATTTTGGCTCTCTCATGTAAACAAAGTCCCAGAAAAAAATCGTTCAGGCAGAAGAACCTTCATTAAAAATTAATTTTTGTTGAACTGGCCCCACCTGCTTTGCTGCCTCAACAGCTTTTTCGGCACAGGCCTCATAAATGCTTATAAAGCCCTAAAAAATGGATGTGGTAAAGGAACTTATATCGAGAACTAAAATTTTTTTAGCAGAAGTACAGGTAGATTTTGATTGTTTAGGGGGTGGCACCGCCTCTGTTAAAAAAACAATAACCTATCGCAAACCCCAGCCTTTGGAGTATTTATTTTAAAAATATTATGAAATTTAATTTAGCCTCAAAGGCGTTATTGCGTGAGAAACAAGCAAACAAACTTACACCTTGTTTTTATAATATGTTAAGAAATATAGGGATAAATACTTCGATAGAAATTCACAAATATTTCGAAAAAATTTTGCCAATAAAAAACTTTTTAAGCCATTTAAGAAAAGGAGCAAATCATTTGTGTTGTAATCAGGTGTGTATTTTTCCACAACTCATTTTCTAAAAGTGTTAATGCACGATTTGTTTTACTGGCTACAAAATTTCATTGTAAATAATAAAAATTGTTTCTTGTTATTGCCTTTCGAGTGTGGCAACAACACTAGAAATCTTATTGTTCTAAACTAGCTGCTTTAACAAAAATAATAAAAGAAAGAATATTTAATACAATAAGATGATGGCGACAACGGACAAAGGTAAATAATGTCGGTTTGGGGCCTTTTGGTTAGCTGGTGTTTAAATGTTAACAGTGATGGTGGGTGATAAATGGGTTGGTTGGTTATCCTTTATTTTACTATTGTTTTTGTTGTTTTTTTTTGTTTGTTTCTATGAGTTTTATTTTATTTGTGATTTAGTTTAGCTCCCGTAGAAATTAGTTATTCACGCGGTTGTTTTAGTTTTAGTTGGTTAGTTAGCTAACTTGTCCCTATCTAGTAGCCTGTCGCATAAGACCATTTAAACAATTCAGAATCAAATAAAAAAAAAACTTTATTTTATTTAAAGAAAAGTACAAAAGGTTATAACCGTGATTCGTGTTTTGCCCATGCATGGTATGTTTGTTTTTGATTCATAAGCTTAGATGTATATAGCTGGCTGTTGCTTTTGTTTTAATGACCGTCAGTGATGTCAATGTGATGTTGTTGTTGCATTTCCTATTACTGTTTAGATATTGCTACTGTTGTTGATTTTTAAGTGCAAAACATGTGTTTGTTGTCTGTAATGCATGTAGTTAATGGGAAGCCCACACTATAACAAAAGGAAGAAGATATTGTTTCTGTTTACCAAAATATATGCCGCCGTTACTCATTTGCTTAGCATTTCATTTTGTTTTTTTTTATTTTTTTCTGTTCTTTCTTTTCTTTGTTATGTTATATGGCTAAAGGCAGTTGGTTTGTTTAAGCTCCTGGAGCCTTATCACTTCTTCCTGCTTTAAAACATGCATTTATTATATGTTTTTTTTATTGTTGAGATGTAGTTGTTGTAGGTAATGGTGGCGGTCGGAGTTGTGGTATCTAGCTCCGCAGATGGTCCAAAAAAATTTCAAAGCCTAAGCATCAAAACATCATGTAAATGTTCTTAAATTAACCCTCAAATGAACCATATATGCATGTACGTGATACGCTTTTCAAATTTAGCAGCTCTTTTGTGGCAAAGTGGCTAATAGCTTTTTTTTTTGGTAAAATATAGTTTTTTTGTTTGGTGCCTAGTAGTCAGTTCTGCATAGATTTGCTTTTTGGATAAGCTATTCTAACAGAACGTTAAAAGGAGCCTTTATAAACTGTCTCCTTGTCTGGTGCTTTAACTTAAGATCGTGTATAAGTTAACGTTATCCTGCCAAGTCGTATTAATTTTTTAGGGATATCAAACTTAAACATGGATTGAAATACCTTTGAGAGAATGATGCTGTAGAAAGTGGCCTTTTAATCGACAAGAAAAAAAATACTTGTTGTTCGAGCAGGATTCCTATTGCCCATGGAAATTGCAACCACTGACTTGTACTTTTTAAAATAATACAGGCAGCCACTATTTAATTTTTAAATCATTAAAAGGATGCCTGTAAATAAGATTTTACATAATCTGTAAAGAGTTTTTCGTACAGCAAAGTTAAGGGTTAAAAATTCAACCTAAAAAAGTAATCAAGCCTAATTTAAGCAACAAAAAAGGATGAATATCATTTTGACTATGGTGCAAAAGTTGATACCTACACACACATATACATAGACATACGACATACTTTTAGCTGTATTAAGTGACTTAATGTTTAATGGCTTATATTTGTGAAATTTTATGTTTTTAAATCTCCTAGAAATGTAGTAATTAACCTGTGCATGTTAATGAACTTAGAAACAAATATAAAAAAAAAACTAAAAAAAAGATTTTAAAGCTTATGCAGATTAAAAGGAGTTTTGTTTGGCAAACAAGCGCTCGTTCATATTACATGTGTTGTTGCTTGGCTCCTGGTTAACAACAACAATAAAAAAAACAACAGTTATAAACAACATTTAGTTTCAAAATGAGGTTGTTTTCGTGTTGTTGACAATCTAATTAGAATGTAAAATAAAACTGTTGCTACTGTGATTTTATTTATATCATGGCTGCAACATAAAATGGCATTAAGGAAAAAATAACACAAATTTACTCATATATGGGTATGTATGTAGATGTGTGTTAAGGTATATACACTTTGTCTGGTTTAAAAGCAAAAAACAAATCTTGGAGGATTTTTAATGTTTAAATATCAGCCACATGAAAGCTGACATATGTTTTTTAAGTCGTAATTTTTCTTCTATTTTGTCTTAGATTCTGCTGACCGATCGTAAGCGGCAGATTTTGTACAACAAGTGATGCACGTTGAAGTTCAAAAGGTTCTTTATACGAATTTATTAGTTTTGCTATTGTTACTTTATTTTGGATTTCTAAAGGCCTTATTTATTATGTTGTTCTGAATAATCACTAATACTTAAGGCACTATCTTAGGCATTTATTTAAGATAGACATAATTAAATCAGGACGCAAAATCTAAAATTAGTTCTAAGAGTTTTTGCTACTGTACGTTACGTAAAATTAGCTCTAAGACCTGATAAAAAAACCTTTTTGAAATTAATGCTTTTTTTAATAATAAGGCGTTTGTGGCTTGTGGGCTGTGCAGGAGATCTGGACTGTTTAGCTCCATGATTGCCACTGCCCAATCTTGCAGACGCGTCGACAAAGCCACCTTTATCTGGGCGCTTCTTAGACGGTCCCTGGTTGCGGGCTAAAGGACATCCTAGCATTAATAGAAGAGGTTGGGTAGCTGGGTAAATAGGTGGCTTATATAGGGGTTTTTTTTGCGGCTGCGCATTACTTGACAACAGTAACTTTTTTCTCATTGATCTTTTTGACTTCTTCTGAAGGGATTTACAATGGACCTAAAGGCTCTGGATGTAAGCACTTTTCCACTATCCTTCACAGCGTAACCAAACCTTTGCTTTTTAAAATTTTTGAACAATATTTGGTCTGCGTTGTTTATAAGGATAAACGTGTTGTTGCTATAACAGGTCGTTTTCGTCTCTTAGTTAATTTTTTTAGTAAGGACGTGCAATACCTGGGATGTAGCAACATTAGGATAACAAAAACAAAGCTGATGATAACTAATCCCAGCTAAAGGCTTTTGAAGGTGATATTGCATAACCAAGATGCTGCTTGAACGCTTAAGGCTGTGGCACATAGAATCCGTCGTACGTCATACTTCGCCTTTTTTAACTGACAGCTAAGTTGGAAAACATGCTTAATTATGAAAAATGTCACATTCAGAACGTATCCTTAAACGCAATGTACGAAAGCTGGGCAACTTTTAACTTTTAACGTACGTCAAGTACTTTGACAACTACCAGCTCGTTCATAACCTTAATTTTGATAAGTTGTTTTTGCACGCGGCCATATAAAATATAAAAAAAAAGCTGATTTAACATCCGTTTATAAAGGATTCTATGTGCTAACCTCTTGCACTGTTACGTAAATGTCAGTTAAAAAAGGCAACGCTTGAAGTATGACGGATTCTATGTGCCACCGCCTTTAGTAGAAAATAATTTGGGCATCACTTGTGAGGCCGTGTAAAAGCCAAAAAAAGACGAAATGACACGAAAGCTAAGTATACGTGGTGGGTGTCCCTAACAAAGACTGCTGACGAGAAACTGTTGAGGGTTTCAAAAATGCATTCCACTTGGCTATTGGAAGGAAAAGACCTTTTTCAGTATTACTTTTTTATGAGAGAATTAAAAAACATTAATAAAAATTCACGTTACCATAATTGTAATGTAACTACATTATCAGCCAATTTGGTAACAAAAATCGATTGCTTTGCTATGATAAGCTTCTTTGAGCTTGTTCTAATGGAGTAGCGTTTAAGACTAATGCAAAAAATTTAATTTAGAAATCACCTTCATCCTAACCAACAATCCTAACAAACATAAATTTAAATAAAATATGGCGGAGCCCAGCTTGGTGTTATATGACTGCAATCGTGTCCCTAGTATACACATAATGAGAATATTGAGCATCTCTATTAATCCATAGCTCAATATCGGAAAGACCAGGTTATGCCAATATATTTTTTTAGATTTAAATGTATATATAAAAAATTTTAAGTCCTAATTAAACAAATGACTCCTAAGTTTAAATGTTTCCAATTTCATCCTTTCAACCTTACTTATGTATGTACATAGTTTTAAAAATAATATGAATTTTTCCAAAAAATTTCTCTGATGTGTCGATAAAAATAAATCATGACTGCAAGCAATTGTTTTGTTAGATGGTGGCATAATGGGTTTGCAGCATCAAAACCCTATTTAGCAGCAGCTTTAGCCAATAAAATAAATTTAGGTTTAAAATGCGATCATTTGTAAGTGATTTAACTAGGCCAAATTAGCTATAAGAGAGGCCACACCACAAATGGCTTTTACACACACACATACACTCTAACACATATTTAACTTGCCCCATGTTTGATCATTTCAAACTCATATGTGTACAACAAAGGTGAAGTAGAAAACGATAAATAAAAAATTTAACAAACACCCGCTCCATTAAAGAAATGGACCAGAGAAAAATTTAACTTAAATATCATTAAGCCAAGTTTTTGATGGTTTGTTTGGTTAGAAACAGGCATATGTTATGTGTGTTTGTATGCCCATTTCTGCTTGAACTATTAGTTAAAATAGATTGATTTTTCTTGTATTTTATTCATTAATCCATAACTGGAAATGGACACATAAACAAAAATATCATAGTTAAATTTATCCTCGACTTTAGTTTAGAAATGTCCAACAATGATGAAATGTTAATACCTTTCTTTGCTTGGGACTAAAGTGTGGCTAATATAGCGGGATTTAAAAGACGTCTGCGATGTTATTGTTGCGAACCTATACAAATTTTTATTAACGTTGATTTTGTCTGTTCCTTTTTTATATTCATACCACATTCGCGGTAGGGCTATTATGCGTTTGGGAAGATGTCCGTTCGGCTGAGAGTCAATGTATTCTGGTAACCAAAAACAGGTCGCAATTTTAAATTAATTTTTATGAAATTTGGTACAGATCCGTTTGTTGACACTGACACGAAGTCTCTAATTTTAGAGATGATGGTCCTTTTTTTAACATGGTTCATATATAAAAGTCCTCCCGGAATAAGCATTTTGGCGTGTTATTAATCCGAATATTTCTTTATCTTCAAAAATATTGCCTATATGCACTTACTTCATTTTTGATAAAGCCCCTAATTTCCTTCTTGAATAAGCATTTGGGCTATAAATGGCTCGTATATTTTTTCATCTTCACAGAATTTCGCACACGTGATCATCCTTATGTGGCCAGCTATTATATGCAATACGTATATTATCGCTTCATTTTGTCACGTAGTTTCCAAAAAAATATGGTGTCGGGTATAATGTGGTCGGGCTTAGCAAAATATATATTTTTATACGACTTTAATTTCGTTTTTACATTCAAAAAAATTTTTGGTAGAAATTAAATATTTAATTTTTTTTTATTTGTTTTAATTAGAAAAAAAAATTGGGATATTACTTTTACTTTAAAAAAAGTTTTTAATAAAAAATTTTTACTGACGTAATAAATTTGTAAATGCATTTTCCATATGAAACTTTATCGAAAAGTGCATAAAGCCATTAAATAAAAAACTCAACGAGTTTAAATAAAAAAAGTTCACCTTTCCTTTCTTAATTTGTAACAGGCATTCACATACACTTTACGGTTGCCATTTCCGATAGTGTCTTTTTATGGGTAGCAAACATATCATGTCAGTTAGTTGATTACTTCCAAAGTACCACTGTGACTACACCTCATTACTTTACTAACACTTACTTACACACAATCAATTCTACTAAGTACAAGTGTAAAACTTAACAATGTTTGCATTTATGGTAAATGTTTTGCGAAAAATTTTTCTTGTCGCGTCTTGTCGTCACTTAGCCGGCAATTGTGTTGAGGACATTGACGAAAATGTTGATGACGGCGATCTTATTGCTGACGATTTCAACTGAGGCAATGACAACCACAACAACGGCAATGCCGCCAAGTCACACTTAAACGCATACTTTGCTGTCATTTTTAGTTTTGTTTGTGGATTTTATTCGGTCATTTTGTCTTATTTTTTTCTTCCTCTTTAGTTTGGTAGCCAATTTCAGTGTATAACTTGAAGTGTTTCGTGTGTGACTGACTAATGTTACGGTAGTAATTGTTGTTGACATGTTAAATGACATGTTGCTATGTGTGATCTGCAATCATTTTTGGTATTTAAGTTGTTTAGACACTTAAACATACGAATTGCAGCAATTTTTTTGCGTATTCCTGCTTTTTGGCTGCAATTTTGTAGTTTAGTTTTTGTTTCTTGGTTTTTCTTTCTTTTTTTTCTTGTTGTTTGTCAATGAATTTTTGCAAATTAATGTCAATGTGAAGATCATTGTTTATAAACGCATTAAAATATTTTCATAAATGTTCCGAAATATTTATTTTATGTAATTTCTTCTTTATGCTACTTTCCTGTTTTTCTTTAAGAAATCTTTCTGTTTGGGGATATCAAAACAATATGTGAGCTTACGGAAATATTTTTTTACAGCATTTTTTTTATTTATGGGGGATTTCATGTCAAGTGACCCAACTTTTTTTTTCGATTGGAAAGAAATTTGGACCAAAGTAAGCTCTTGCAGAGAGTAGTTTAGATACAATTTTTTAACACAATCGGTCAAGAACTCTCTGAGCTAGAGGGGTTCAAAATTTGACGTTTTCGGCAAATAGGTGTTTTTTCTTATACATGTAGTTTATTACCTTTTGCTTTTAACAAAATTCGTCCCAAATACTTTCGATAGCTTTTTTTCAATCTTCCAGAAAAAAATATTTTTAAAATTAAAAAAAATTTTTTTTTATTTTTTTTTTATAAAATAATTAGAAAATTTTTTTTTTCCAAATGTGCCCATTTTTTTTTTTTTTTTTTTTGCTCAAAAGAAAGCTTAGGTCTTTTGTTTGAAGAGCTTGGAAGTCGCTTAGTGGGATGCGAGTGGGATATCTATAAAAAATAATGTTTTGTAACTCAATGTAGAGGTTTTCCAATTTTCGCGTATATTCTATTTTAATTTTTTTTCCTATTTATGTAAAATTATCTCTTAAGCAAAAAAAAATTATTTTATGCTAAGAAACAAAATAATTTAACCTTTCCGACGGTTTGCATTGAAAATATTAACTAAATGTGTTGAGACATTACCATATAAAAGTGATTTTATTCCAGAGGCCTACCATTTTGTTGGTAATGCAGTGTCGAGTGTATGAGACTTTATTTGGTATTTGCATACCGTCGGAAAGGTTAAAATATTGTGTTTCTTAGCATAAAACATTTTTTCTTTGCTTAAGAGAAAATTTTACATAAATAGCAAAAAAATCAAAATAGAATATACGCGAAAATTGGAAAACCTCTACCTTGAGTTACAAAACATTATTTTTTATAGATATCCCACTCGCATCCCACTAAGCGACTTTCAAGCTCTTCAAACAAAAGACCTGAGCTTTCTTTTGAGCAAAAAAAAAAAAAAAAATGGGCACATTTGGAAAAAAAATTTTTTTTTCTAATTATTTTATAAAAAAAAATAAAAAAAAATTTTTTTTAATTTTAAAAATATTTTTTTCTGGAAGATTGAAAAAAAAGCTATCGAAAGTATTTGGGACGAATTTTGTTAAAAGCAAAAGGTAATAAACTACATGTATGAGAAAAAACACCTATTTGCCGAAAACGTCAAATTTTGAACCCCTCTAGCTCAGAGAGTTCTTGACCGATCGTGTTAAAAAATTGTGTCTAAGCTACTCTCTGCAAGAACTTACTTTGGTCCAAATTGCTTTCCAATCGAAAGACATCGGTTTTAAAAGTTGGGTCACTTGACATGAAATCCCCCTTATGTAAAGGGTTTGTTATTGGTTAAATTTATCAATATGCATTTCATTGGTTCTAACACCAGTGCTTAGCAGACTTCAATCAAATTCTTAAAAACGCACATCAATATTTTCTGCCATTTTTAATAACCTTAAACTAATAGATAATTATTTTAAAAAACCAAACCATTCAAGATTTTGTTTGAAATCTCAACGAAGCGTTCGATTAAAAAACCATTTGTATAACTGCATTTTTTAAATGATTTTAAAGTATTTTGTTATTTGAAATTTGAAAAGCAGAAGGTAAATAATGTAAAAACTTATTCCTATAAGTTAAAGGTTAATATAAAAAAAATTAACAGTTTTTATATTATTTAGGATTTGATCCCAGTTTATATCTTCAGATTTAAAAAAAATAAGTTTTATCACTATTTCGTCCATTCTGCCTTGGAAATTTCTGCCTAAAAAAATCCTTTTTTTATTTTAAATTTTTTATGAACCATAAATTCATCTGTTTTCTGTTCTCCTTTTTTATTGCTGCTAATCTTACTAAGCACTCCCATGATTGCTGAATGTCAAAAAAAAAACTTAAAGCTCTTCCAAATTCAGTAGCAACATCGGCACTTAAGATAAGAGCGCTCGCTTTACACTTCAGAGTATAAACAAAAAGGAATAGCAACAACAAAAGACAGGCTGCAGAAAAAAAATTATAGAACAAAAAAATACAGCTTAAAACGTGCCTGTTCAACACCCATAATATTTAACAATTTAATGACTTAAATAGGGAGTTTAAGCCAAAGCTAAAAACAACAGATGAAACAAAAATTTTAATCTTGAAAGAAAGAAAATACTAAGAAAACAGTAAAAACTTTGATTAAAGTTCAAATGAAGATGGCAGTAAGATTAGAGCAAATTAATTCTAAAGAAGATGAAAATTAGTTAAATGTCCAGCCAGAAATTAACAGAAAAGTAATAAATAAAATTGCCGCTTAAAGGAGGCGATAACAGCTTAAATTTAAAGCCTTTGCTTAAGCCATAACTGATATAGTTTTGTGTTCTAGTACGTCCTATTCAAGACCTTAAATTAATTAGGCAAATTAATCGATTATTAAACGTTCTATCTAAAGAGCAACTACTGTTTAAAAATTACAAACTACTATATTATATGTACATAAGCCATCATCCTTTGCCGTTTAATAGTTACAACAAATGTTACTATTTTCACAATTTAGAACATCGCCAAACAACATACACCTTAAACTAATATCTTGAAACGTAATTTTTATTCTTTTCTAAAAGAAACTCTACAATTGATTCACTATATAATCTACATGACTTCTATAAACATAAATTTCAAACTTATTTAAACTTAGTTTCAATCGTAATAGTTGTGTGTTGCTATTAATGTTGATTTTCAATTCTCTATTGCAGATGAAATTTAAACATCATTTAATCTAAACGTAAATGAAAACCCATATGTTTAAAAGCAGAGTACAAATTTTCTCAAGAGTGAGCGATAAAAAAACACCATTCATGAAAAATCTCGAGAGCGAAAAATCCTAAAAAAAAAAATTTCTTCTCACGTTCATAAAAGAGCGTGAAAAAATTTTTGCCAACCCTCACTCACTTATGAGAAGTTTGTCGTTTATTTTTTTCACGCTCGCAAATCACAAATGAAAAATAAAAACCAAATTTTATTTCTCACTCACAAATGAATGAGAAATTTCTTCTTTTCACTTTCGATTCATTCTTTTATGAGTGCGAGTGTTGCTTTAATATTTTTCACGCTTTGTAACAGAGTTGCCGGAAAATAATTTTTTAAGCGTGTGAAATTTGTACTCCCAATAAGAGTAAAAAAATTCTTGCATTTTCATATATTTTTATTATTTTGCTAATATAATAAATAATAAATAAATATTAATATAAAGGATTACTTTTAGCAGTATTTATTGTGAAAAAGTCATATTTATAAAAAAATTGTTTTTGTTAAGAAACTTAAATAATACATTATATTTTATGTTGTGTTTTTTTTAGAAATTTTGTAGTCGTCACTGACACAAATTTTCATAGCAATCTTTAAAAATATTTTTGAACTATTTTCCTAAATTTTTAATTGACGTTTTCTGATAAATAAAAAGTATTTCTTGTGTATTGTGTTCAAGGTCGTAACTGCTCTTTTTTATACCATTCACATAGTGATAGGGTATATATCACTTTGTCATTCCGTTTGTAATTTCTTTATTATTAATTTGCGACCCCATAAAGTATATATATTCTGGATCCTTATAGATAGGGAAGTTGAAATAGCCATGTCCGTCTGTTGAAATCAAGTTTCCGGAGTCAGATAAAAAGATACAGGTCAGTAAATGGTGTCAAACGATTAAAAATATTCCGCTAACAATCGCTATTAAAAATCAGCAAAATCGGTTCACTATTGACCGAAATATAAGCGAAAACCCAGAGTAACCCATTTTTTTTAGGACAAAATCCGTGCATACATATATCCCTATATATCTCAGTAAGTATAATCACTTTTGCCACAAAACTTGGCACGGATACTCCTAAAGAAGGGACCTAAATAATGGAAAAAGTTTTTTCCGATAGGACCAGGGGAAGGGGTATTTTTCCTACAATTGCACAAATTTGGTGAAATATTTTATGCGCTATATCTTGTAAACTATAACAGCTATCGACTTAAAATGTTTAACAAAAATTAATTGTATCCTAAGGGCTACACTTTAAAAAAAGTTTTTTTGAGTGGGGGCAAAAAAAGGTGTAGCTCCCATACAAATTAACAATGTTTATAAAATTTTCGATACGATACTTCCGGAAAACTATTACAGCTATCGACTTCGAATATTCTACAAAAAGTAATAATCAAATAATTCATACATTTTGGTGAAAAAGTTGGAGAAGAGCAGGGGGACTAGAACATTTAACAAGTTTTATTAACCGTTAAATATGAATAATGTCGAAAACTTTTAAAACTCTCGACCTCAAATCTTCTTCATCTATTTCTATTATTTATACGAACGTTAAAATTTTGTATATTTTTCTATGGACTGTAAAACTCGCACAAGGTTTTTAATTATTTTATTTGCAGTACAAAATTACTCGGCTGGGTATATTTAAAGACCAATGTGAAGGGTATATAAGATTCGGCACAGCCGAATATAGCGCTCTTACTTGTTTAATTTACCTAACTTTTGCAAATAGAACTCCTTCAAACTCTTAGGTTCTATTTAATTGACCTGAGAGATAAAGTTTCAAATTGTTGTACATAAAAAGATTTGCGTGTGTATTGTATAATAACCACCACAATTTTTTGTAACAATATACCTAATACCTAAAAGGATGACGGACAGGCAGGTATAAAATACCTTTCAAATTAGTGGAAAATCCCAAACAAAATGAAATGATGAACAATTATCTCTAGTGGTGGTAAAGCGGAATGCAATTTTTTCCAATCCTTTTAAAATTTGCATGAGTGTGTGTAACAGCTCCATTTTTTTTTGCAATATCAACATTAAATATTTGTAAAAGAACCTTATTTGGATTTTAAATAGCGTGAAGTGAATAACAATCAGTGCCTAAAAGACAATTTAATTTTGAAAAATATGTGTTGTTCGATGCATCTTCAAAAAAAGTATTTGCTTAATAGAATCGTGCAAAAAGGGAATTTGGTGAAAGACATTACAAACTACTTCACAAACAAGATATACAAAGTAATGATGAAAGTGATGGTGATGATGCTTTTGTTTGTCACTGGAGTAATGCTTCCCATTTTTGTAAAACCTTAACCGTATATTTTTATTACTAAAATCATTAAATCGGATTCATTGAAAAATTTAAATGAAATGAAGTTAAATAAATGCAAATAAACCACAACGTATAACAGTGCCTGGTTTTTTAATTTATTAAAAACATGTTTTTAAAAATAAATTATTCCTACTTTTTTTAAGCATTTCAAAAACTATGCAACAAATTTTTACATATGGCAGCACCAGTAACATGACCAAAAAATTTTATGTGTACACATTTATGAATGCTTCGCGAAAAAATTCATTTATGATTTCTCACTTATGAGAAGTACTCGAATTTGATGCTTTTCATTTATGTTCGTGAAAAGAAAAAAATATTTTTTCTTTTCACTTCTCATTTATGACTGGTGAAAAAAAATTTTTTTTTTTCTCACTCGAGAGTGAGAAGGCACAAAATGTTTTTTAAAAACTCATTCATTAATGAAAAATTGCTGTATTAAACACAGCGCTCACACTCGTTCTCACGAATGAGAAGTGAGTGAGCAATTTCGAACTCTGTTTAAAAGCATAGATCATCCAAATATGGTAACGCATGAATTTTCACGATCTTCGTCATCATCATTAGTGAAACTATCATCATCATCACAGTATTACTTTAAAGCAGCGCTGCCCAACGAGAGAGTATGATTTATGAGAATGTATGGGTATATTTTCCATGTGTTTGTTGTTAAAAAAATAATGAAATATTCCCTGTGTAGTTGTTATTTTTATTTTGCTTTGCTCTCCTTGTTATGGTTTTTTGTAGGTATTGGTGTTATGTATACATATGTAAAACCCGATTAGTGTTTGCCCCTCAAATACACTCTTGGCTTACATTGCTTTAAATAATGCTGAAAACCTTAGCAAATAATATGAAACTGTTGCATTAAATTTTAAGTTTTCATTTAAAAGTGTATACAACCGTTAGGCGGTGGGACGCACTTTATATTTAAGGCGGACCTATGAACAGACCGACAATTTTCTCCATGTGTTGTATCTTAGTCACGTGTAATTCAGTTTTTACTCTTTTTTATTGACCTTCTGATAGATAACGTTTCTATAATTCTTTATTGTTTGTTTTATGCCACGGTTTGCAAACAAATAGTTTATGGGTAGTTTTTCTGCTATCTTCGTCTTCAGTTTGCTTCTTTAATACAAAATTTGGTTTAGTTTCTTTATATATTTCTGGCTCTACTTTGTTTGTGTTATGTAGAATTTTTAAATCATGAAATTGTGCTAGTTTTTGTGTTGCATAAGTACAATGATATTATTTGCTTAAATTTGTTCTAGAAAATACTTTGTAAAAACAATTTGAAGCAAGTAACACATATATTAAAAATTATGGTGCAGTAACAAAAAGCTTAGTCCTAATTTAGAGTCAATGAAAGTGAGCTAAACAAAACGAGGGCCTATTGAAACTAGTCATGAGTGGACTATAATATCACATAGCTAAATAGGTCGAAGGTCGCTCATTTATTGATCCTTTCTTTTACAGAAGATCTGTTTTGGAATATCAAGTTACCCGCTGTAATTACCTAATGCTTTTTGTATCCAAAAAAAATTTGACTTGAATAATTTTTATAAAGAAAAAGTTGCACAAAAGTTTGCAATAATCAATCCATAAGCCCACGTTCGTGAAGTCCCTTTTACTTTTTACTGATGTTAGATCTGACGTAAAACAAATCACTTCGAGTGTAGGGTATAATTTTGTTATTTGTTTTTCACATAAATATGTTTTGTATTTCTGAAATAACGCTTAATCAAAGAAAAAATATAAAAACTTCCTCTATTCTACTTTAGGCATATAAATTACGTTTCTTAAGTTATATAAGTTCATAAAATTCCAATGAAATAAAATCACATTAATCTTCAAAATAACACTGTCGTTTCACTTTTCTCCACCTATCAATCTTGCTAATGCTTAACAAATAAACACTTTTAGCCTATTAACTATTATTTCTCTTTTATAACTATTATTAACACTTATAAAACAATATGTTTATCACCTTACCAAAACAAGCTTTAAGATCGTTAACACCTTTTTCAATGCTTATACTAATTAATTTTCCCAAGTATGCTGGCTTATGTCTCAGTGAATCTAAAGAAAAGAAGAGCTTTTAAACAAGTTAGACAAATTTACATCACGAAGAAAGCCTGAGGTTATAAAATTATAGACTTTGTGGCTCGGGACCAGTAGTTTAAAAATTGTTTTTAAATCCGTATCTTAATCGAATAAAGCACAAACTAACCTTAATTTATTTCTATTTTTAAAGAACTTAAAAGTAAGTTGCAGGAACAGTTGAACAGTAACTAAACGTTTTGAAAGAAATCTTTGTTTAATACTAATATTCGTGAAAATCTGTGCCTAAAAATTATAGTTGCATAATTAGATATTCTTAAACTTTTTTAGAATTTTATATACGTGTACTGGACTGCAGAATTTCTTATAGAAAGAAAAAAAAAACAAGTAAGAAATTAATAGTCGGGCAAGTCTATCCGTATTATACCCTAAGCATGTGTTAATATATTTCGATAGCATAATTTATTCGCAGCTTATTAGGTTGAGGGCCATTATTATATGTTTTTATAAAGTGTGCTTTAGCCAAACTTAACTCTAGCTAAAGTAAGCAATAAAGTGAGCTTCAAAATTTAATTTAAGCTACACTAAAAATTTATTTAACGTATGGCAACGCCAGTGAAAACCCCTACCAATTTTGCAATGTTTGAGTAAACACGTCATTGCTGCTTGAATTTGTTTGCTTACACCAAAAACAAACAAATGCACAATAAAAATGGCAACTTTAAATAAATAAACTTGACGTTAAAGACAAGATGAATTTCCTTTTAATTAATCGGACACTTAAGCCTCAAACATACTTGTAATAATAAAAATATATTTACTTGTACTACAATAATTTTACTTTAGCCTATCAGACAGATAAAATAATCAGCCCATATGTGATTTCCGAGAGTTGGACGTATGTAAGCGTATGAGAGCTTTGGTTAATTATAAATTCTTTATAACAGGAGCTAATTTAAAACTTTGTTACATAAGATAATAAATATACACAACATTTCTCAAAGCCAAACTCAAATTCGAGGCTAAGTTGAGCAGCCCGAAATGTGTATACCCCGAGTATTGCTTTATAGGGGCTATGTCAAAAAATGGACTCATCATGTTTTATTCAACGACATTGTTAGTGGCATAAAGGTGAAAACACCTATAAAATTTTGTGAAGATGAAGTAATATTCTAGTCAGTCACAGGCCAAAATGCTTATTCCGGGAGAACATTTGTGTAAGGGCTATGACAAAAAATAGACCGATCATTACCAAAAACAATAAATTTTGTAAAAGAGCTAAAAAAGTTTTCAAATTTCATTGAAATATTTTTAAAAATGCCACCTGTACAAAAATACATGAACAATAAGCTGGATGGACGGATGGTCATGTTCTATTTGAATTAAAAAGTAATGCTAGTCGATCGGTACACTCATTAGTTTTGTGCATTGCAAACATCTGCAAGAACGCATAATACGTAGGTATGAAATACATAAATGTTAACATTGATATTGTTTTAAAGTAATTATTCTAGAAAATCGTACTGTACAGTCAAATTTAAAACAGATTTAAAATATTGTTTAACCCTGAGTGCCAAGTTAAATTTTTATAGAAAAATGTATATAGAAAGGCCTTTTGACAAAACTCCCCATGAATAAATAAAATTAAATTCCAAAAAACTTTTAAAGTTAAGTAGATACTTTTGAAATAATTTTTTTGGCTTATTTTAATTTGTACTTATTTTTTTTTGCAATAATTTTTTATTTTATTTATTATAAAAATGAAAAAAATAACGAAAATTTTTATTGTTGCAATTTTTTTAAAAACTAAAACTAACAATTATTTTAGTCAATAAATCTTAATTTAAAAAAAATATTTATTATTTATTAAAAATAAATAAATTATTTGCAATAATTATATTTTAATTATATTTTTTTTGCAGTCCCTGGTAAATACGTTTCACTGTAATGCACAACTTATTAGTCGAGGTAAATGATTTCCAACCATTTGTGAATGTCTTATCCTAAAATGTAGGCTCTTGAAAACACCTTCCACTTATTTAACAATGTAATAGCAACAACAACAATAACAAAATATACACCAAAACATGAGGTTGGCTGCAAGTTTATATTAACATTTTTGTGAATTTTTAAATAATGGTTTACTTTTTAGTTACTTTTTGTCGTTGTTGTTTTAGTATATAAAACGGTACCCTAATAAAGGCAATATTTTTTGTTGTTGTAGTTTATTTAAATTTAGAAATGGTTAAAACTTTGTATGTAAATAAATGTATGTTGCTATGCCTTTACACAGTTATAAGTCACACTCCAGGAGGGATTTAACTCAAACTCAAATTCAATCGTTTCTTTTCATCTCATACATATTCATTCATTAAATCGTTAAAGGCGTCATCTATTAATCAATCAAGTGCAACGAATGCAATTAATTTGACTGTCTTGTATTCTCCAAACTGTTTGCCTAAACCATTTTTCTCTTAAACTTAAAATGCAATTAATCTTCAAGTAATAAACATTTAAAGAGCTTGAAATTAACAGACATGTAGGTATTATCAGTTCCACCAAAAGTAAAATATGTATCATGGCCTGTAAGTTAACAAAACTGGAAAAGAAAGAACTGGATTTTGAAGAAAATGTAGGGTTAAAAAGAAAACAGAAATTTCATAAAAGTTGCTTAAGCAATAGGCGTTTGTCCAATTAAAAAATAAACAAAACAAATGATACTAGTACTTGATTGTTATTGATTCATGCAAAACGTTTATATGACAGAGAAATCATAAAAATTTTTCAACAATAATCTCAGTGGTATAGGCTAGAAAGGATTCTTGCATATATGAATTTTGATTGCATGCAAATTATGCAAATGTTACAGGATGTACTGAAAACTATAAACTTAAACTAAATGTTGGACCTAGATTACTGTAAAAATCTTTAATAATAAATCTAATTTGTTTAAGTGGTTAATAGTAAATAGCAGCTTAAATGCTTAAATCTAAATAAGTGTTAAATTGCTATGAAAGCTCCGCAACGCTTGGGTCTTCAGCCACAAAACATACAACACAAAGAATCAAACACCAAAAAGGTTTAAAAAGTGCTGGTAAGAATGAAAAGCTTTTGGTTGTTTTTAGGTGTAAAATTTAATACAATTTTAGTTGATTGTTTTTCAGCTACTTAGATCTGGTACAAAAACTAAATAAAATAACAAATAATAGCGCTGCAAGCCCTGAAAAAAGGTTTTACACATTTTAATTGTTCCTGACTTTTTCAGTTTATCTTTTTGATTTTTTCGTAAAAGTTTTAAGGCTTGCAAAATATTACATATATTTTATGTTAAATTAACAATCTGCAAATCGAACTCATCTGACTTATTATTGCAACATTTTTGACATTAATTTTAGGATGAACTCAAAAAGTGTAAGTCAAGCTTGTATTTTAATTAAATCTCTCTAAAATAACATCTTAAATTGTACTATACCTACTACATAAAATATACAAGCGCATGTGTGAAAGCGTTACCCAAACACATAAAACATTAAAGATTAAAGAAAAACATTACAAACGTGTGTGTGAAAGCATTAACCAATACACATCAAACATTAAAGATTAAAGAAAAACATTACCAAAATATGCACTTAACATGTAATAAAATTGTGGTGCCACATTTTTAGGCTTCGAAATATACATTTAGCTCGTAATTTAACATGATATCTTATTTAGGAGCTTGCACTTGGTCAAAATGCTAGTCAAAAAAGATGGAACACCACTGTAGACTGTAGAAGGAGCAACACATTGCAGACACACAAAAAACAAACTTCAACTCGTAGAAACACGTCGCATAAACATTAGGTCACCTTTTTAGCTTTCAGCCGCAACATCGACAAGAGAGTCCAAAAGCAACATTAACGCTAACAGCTACAGTAACTGTTGCAAGCAGCATCTAAATGAAAAAAAGGCAAATTTTTTTATGTTGTTTGGCTTTAAAATAAAGGCACTGTACAGCAAGCTGTTATGTTTTAAATTGAAGAAAAAATTTAAAAAAATTTTTAAATTTGAAAACTAAAAGCAACAACAAAAGTTTAGTTTAACTTAAAAATACTCATAGATATATTGCTTGTTTCTGCTAGTTGTGTTACAGAATATACTAACCCAAAAGCAAAAGACGAAAGAGTCTTACAAAAACCATTGCAGTATATGTCGCTTTGAGGCAACTTTTAGCGACAATTTTAAAATATGTCACTTGGTGTTACATAAATTGTTTAACACTCGCTCTAAAAACATATTTTGATGGTCAGTTTTTGCAAGATGTAGAAGAAAGAATATACTTAGTACTTTGATATTAAATGAGTTTTCGCGACCAGTTTTATAAAGTATTCATATTTTGTTATCTCTAGCTTGTTTGTTTAAGTATTGAAACAAAATGAACTTAAAATATAATCAAATTGCTACGAATAAGCAAATTTAAAATAATATTATTTTGAGCTAGCATATTTTTGAATTTTAATATATTTAACTGGTTAATAAAGAGACAACTTTGTAGTCAATATACCTGAAGAGCTAGGATTTTAAGCCCTTGTGTTTCTTGTTTTTTTTTTGCTGTTAATACATATATGCCTACTTGCAGCAAAATAATAGCAGTTTTAACAGCCTGAAACATTCTATTGAAATATACTTCAGTGAAAAACTGTATAAAAATTCTAAGACCTAAGGAACGTTAGGTATTGCCAACAGGCATCTTAAGCCTCCATATTATGGGGATTGCACAGAATACCAATTGATGTGCATTCAGCGAAGACATATTCTGTGTCACTCTCCAGCTTTGGCACAGGTCGGTGTATGATGTTTAAGGTACAATGCTTTACTAATATTGGCTTACTTAGAGGTGTAATATGAGAGACTATGAGAGAATTCTTCAGCATCACCGAACTTTTGTTAATTTTTCCTCTCAAATACTTTTTTCATAGCTAGGGGCGCACAACATAAAAGTTCATTCATTGGCTTAAGTGTTTGTCTTGCTGAACTGGGGGCCTTTTTTAAAGGTATACCCTATTCAACCTAACTTAGCCTCACCTAACCTAGCCTAACCTAACCTAACCTAACCTAACCTAACCTTACCTAACCTAACCTAACCTAACCTAACCTAACCTAACCTAACCTAACCTAACCTAACCTAACCTAACCTAACCTAACCTAACCTAACCTAACCTAACCTAACCTAACCTAACCTAACCTAACCTAACCTAACCTAACCTAACCTAACCTAACCTAACCTAACCTAACCTAACCTAACCTAACCTAACCTAACCTAACCTAACCTAACCTAACCTAACCTAACCTAACCTAACCTAACCTAACCTAACCTAACCTAACCTAACCTAACCTAACCTAACCTAACCTAACCTAACCTAACCTAACCTAACCTAACCTAACCTAACCTAACCTTACCTTACCTAACCTAATCTAACCTAACCTAACCTAACCTAACCTAACCTAACCTAACCTAATCTAGCCTAACCTAACCAAACCTTACCTAACCTAGCCTAACCTAACCCAACCTAACCTAACCTAACCTAACCTAACCTAACCTAACCTAACCTAACCTAACCTAACCTAACCTAACCTAACCTAACTTACCTAACCTAACCTAACCTAACCTAACCTAGCCTAACCTAACCTAACGTAACCTAACCTAACCTTACCTAGCCTAACCTAACCTAACCTAATCTAACCTTACCTAACCTAGCCTAACCTAACCTAACCTAACCTAACCTAACCTAACCTAACCTAACCTAACCTAACCTAACCTAACCTAACCTAACCTAACCTAACCTAACCTAACCTAACCTAACCTAACCTAACCTAACCTAACCTAACCTAACCTAAACTAACTTAACCTAACCTAGTCTAACCTAACCTAACCTAACCTAACCTAACCTAACATAACCTAACCTAACCTAACCTAACCTAACCTTACCTAACCTAACCTAACCTAACCTAACCTAACCTAACCTAACCTAACCTAACCTAACCTAACCTAACCTAACCTAACCTAACCTAACCTAACCTAAACTAACCTAAACTAACCTAACCTAACTTAACTTTACTTAATGTAATTTGTCGAAGAAGTCTAAAAAATTTATCTACGACTTATAAGTTTTAATAGTAATAAAATAATTAGGTTTCCTTTAAAACATATATTTAGAAATTGCTATCAAGTTAATTTTTATTTTTAAACTACTTAAACAGAATTCCACCTTTTCCATTATATACAAAATGTAAAATAATAATATAATAATATAAAATGCATATAAAAACATTGAAAACCTGGCAAAAAGGACAATATCGAAATGTCATTTGACAATGACAATAACATTAAAATGATAACAACTCTTACTACATTCTTTTTTCTGCTTTATATAAAACAAAAAAATTCCTTAGTAATGTTGCATGACATTCAAAGCGCCACATGACGAACGAATACCATAAATAGCCACAATTTCGTCCTACCAACTCAAATTGTATTAAAAAGAAATACAAAAAATGCATGCACTTAGCAATAAAATGACAACAACTACAACTTTGTCAACATTGTATTGTTATTTGCCAATATTGGCACTGACAATGACACTGTCTTCAGCACAAGTATCTGCAATTCAAAGTCAAAAAATTTTCTTTAAACACAAGGTTACAACGAAACAAAATGTACGCTTATCACTTCAAAATGCAATAAAGACTTAAGAAGATATAATTAAATACTTTACTTAAATATGTATATGCATGTATGCATATAAAATTATTTTTAATTGTTTTAATTAAAATACATTGTTCTTTTAATAGCTTAATGAAGGTTGTAGAATATGCATAAAATGTGTTAACAATTATATCTCCTACCATAGGTTAGGGTAGTAGGGTACAGAACAAAAATCAATTCGTATTCTATACACATGTTTGTAAACAATAATAACAATGACGGACAATTCTTTAGTGGCCATTGTATTTACAATACTTTCTTCGATTCCATAGCACTCTTTTTTATATTTTTTTCGCTTATTTTTGCTAATGTGGGTCCCCCGTACACATCACATTAAGATAATTTTTGGAATAAAAAAGTAATATTGATTTTTTAACTGTTGCAACTTGAAACTAGTAGGCTGCTGTCATGCCACAGCATTGTTTCTACCTTTTAACATATTAATATGAAAGACATTTACTTTTTTTTTTCGTCAAAAACTTTGCTATTATTTTTAAATTTTAGGCTTAAATAGTTGTTGGGAGGTATTTGAATTTCGATTTTTGGTCACAAAACAATAACTAAGTTGGCATCACAGTGAAAGAGTAATAAAAGTTTATTATGTTCATAATGCGAAGTTATACACGATTTGTTGCCGGTGGTTTGATAACTGGAAGCCAAATTTATTTAGACGCCATAAATTTTTAAAATTTACTTTAAATGAAATGTTATAACTTAAGCAAATCTCTCAAAGTATTTTTTTAAAAGTAGGGAAAGTTAAGAAAAAGGCGTAGAAATAAAAAGAAGTTTTTGTTGGGAAAAAATTAAATTAATGGAAAATAGTCGCAATCAGTTTTATGAAGTACAAATCTGGGTCAATAACGTAAATGATAAAAGTGTGAAGAGAATTTTTCAATCTGCGTATACATATGTATGTAGTTTGACAACTAAATATAACGATAGGAAAAACTTTTTTGGTATTTGCCTATTAACTATTAGCTTACCAAACGCCAGTAGATCTAGGAGTGCCATCGTTTTGCTGCACAATGTGTCGACAAATTGCTCCCTTATTCGAATATAGCAACAAGTTTTAGGAGATTTTGTGGTGCGAGTTCTCAAAGATATATGACTAAGTTCTTACGAGATATTTTCACTGATAGCCAGAACAGATTAAAAGGAGAAACCAGTTGTGGAACTTTTAAAAAAGCGAGCAGTGGTTAACGGCGGGATTGAAAGTTTTTATTTCTCCAATCTGGTAATAATAACAAAATCTCCACGCAACCATATCTTCTCGTTACTTAAACATACCAGATGGCTGTATTAAATGCCAATTTCCAGGACTGGTGGTTTAATTTGCTGCCTTCAGGGAAACACGTGCTTAGAGGCCAAATTCCTTAAAATGACTCGGCAATCTACTGCTTCGGAAATAATCATTTTGGTTCCGTCGGAAAGTATTACGACTTACTAAGTGTTGGAAATAAGTTATCTCACTAGCAATGGCATCACGAAGCTGCATGTGGTTCTTGTTTCTATCCGATAAGAGATGTATTAGTTTTCAAACCAAATATCTAGCTTCTCACCATTTTCCGAGAGAAAATTTTTCTAATTATTAAGTTGAAATGAGATGTGTTGTCGACTCAGGAAGATGTTTAACTTCTGTGTCTGAGATTGGTGTGATCGGAATGTTTTATAAACCCGCTCCCAACGAAATAAGTTCATTCAGAAAATCTCCTAAGCCAGTAATGTACTATTGGTATTCTAATTGCGTATTTCCCTCAGATTATGTGTTGTTTTTTTTTCAACTATTGTCAGAAATCCTTTTTTTCCAACTTGTTATTGTCAATAAAACCAAACGGCTCTCACTGCCGTTATATTTTAAACAAGCTCAATTTTTGCAGGATTCTTTGGTTGGCTCAATGGTCAATAAATCTAGCAACGATATTGCTGTGGTCTGTGCGACTTGTACAGAGATTTTAGTGTCATAAAATGCAGCTCCCAGCACTTGCAATTTTGTACTTGATGATGGGATGACATTAGGCTTCGCTTGGCACTCTAGGAGCTTGCTAAATTATTCTTCTTCTTACCTCAGCTTTACAGACAAGAATTTAGAAAATCATTTCTTTAGCTCCTCGATCATGTCTGCAGTATTTTATTCATACTTTATGAGGTAGTTGACTACATCCTCCTTTTTTAAGGAATACACTCACCTGGTCTTTAAAATCCTTTCATACATTTTTTTCGTTAATAAGTGTTTAGTGCTCTTATTCGAAGCAAACGCCTCTTCCGTGGTTTTAGTTTAAAAAAAAAATCTTGATTGTATATTTGTCAAAAAACTAATCAAAATTTTTTTTTTGTCTTTTTGTTCACTTAAGTGTGCCGTGCACTAAATATTTACTCACATGACGATTCGACATCCGTCTAAGGAATAAAAATCGCATCATTTTTTTTTATTTAATCTTGCATATAAAAATAATATTATTTTTAAGTGGATCGATAAAAATAAAACAACTTTATAATTTTTAGCAAAAAGCTGCTATAATATGGGTAAATAAGTATTTTTATAAATATTGTAGTAAAATCCAAAAACTACCTTGGTGGAGGTAGCACGCGTCAAAACAAATAATATTTATGGTATTGATGCGTTGGGGTCAAGTGAAAGCAAGTTTTAAATGTTTTTTTTTTTATTCTTTTTTTTATAAAATTTATTGATGAAACCCATACTAAAACTATCATTTTAAAAAACAATCACAATCTCTTCTGTTGAATATTAAATAAAATACAGTTTTATTTTGTGAACTAAAAGCACACACGTTAAAGCTAAAAGAAAAAGAAAAAAGTTGATTATCCTTTTTATAAATGTCGGTCATCGGTAAGTAATGGGTGTAGGGCGGCCACTCTGAAATACTGCCATATATTATGAAATCAATGAAATAAAAATTACCAGCAAAAAAATGGAGAATACTTAGTTATTTCATTGGTTTATGGCCAAGCAAGTGGTAGTTTTTGCTTTTATTTTGGTCATAAAATATTATTAAATTACAAAATGAAGACAATATTCAGGTAATGAAAACAAAATTCAAAAGATTTTTGCAAACTTAAGCCTGAAATTTTTTTTATGGTAAAAATTATACTTGTAAGCTTAAATGTGGCTAAAAAGTATTTTGCAGTTATAAGCCATAAAATATGTTTAAGCCAATCATAAAAAAAAAATAGGGCAATCTTATTTACTGTATAAAGAAAACTCATACATAAATCGTTTTGAGGAAATTACACTCGAAGTTTTTTGAGGTATTAATTTGTACAAATTATAAATAAATCTTGGGTCGTTGGTGAATAACAACAATGTGTTTTTATAAGTATTTTTGAACATTTTTTAAGTTTCTGTATGTTTAATAAGAAAAAAAATAGTTTTAAGATTCGTCAAAATCTGTTTGTGTGCTGCATTTAGTTTTAGTATGTAGAAACTGCAAAAATATCAAAAAAACCAATTTTCGAAAAAAAACATTTTTTGTCATTAGCGTTTAAAATGAGTTTTAAAACAGGGACCATAATAGTTGTGCAAAAAGTAAGTTCCAAAAAAAATATTAATTATTTTTTGGTTGTTATAAGTTTCGTCATCAATTATTATGGACTTTTGATTTTATTTCTTTTTAAATAAAAATTTTTTGGCAGAAATATTTATAAAAAATTTTTAAAGTTCAACTGTGGTTACCCTAATCTGGTTTTTGGATTTGTATATTGATTAAATATATAAAATCGAAAGCATTTAAAAATCAAAAAATAATACTATTTTTTGGCAAAAAAATAGAACACAAAAACCACCAAGTTCTCAAAATTTTAAAAAAAAGTTACAAAACCAAAATATAAAAATCACTTGATTTAAAAAAAAATTGTGTAGTAGTATCAAGATTATATATTTCACTTGATTTTCTGATATTTTCTTGTATAAGCGTTTTTTATTAAAATAAAATCGAAAATAATTTTTATATACAGTCCCAGTTTTGAAATCTTCATACATACTATAGTATGTAAACTTATAACTAATATTTTGCTGTGAGTGTATCATCTTACTCCAATTGTAAATATGTACAATACCTTGTACTTTCTGAAACAATGATTTGTATTATGGGATTTTTATTAATATTGGTCATGGTCCTTTGGTCATTTTACAAAAAAAAGAATATTATTCTTTTTGTGCTTAAATTTTTTGTGTATTTTTGAAGAAGCTGCAATAAAATATGAATGGTTGATGTTATCGTTTATATCTGGAGGGGGTTTTACCTGTTACGCCCATAACATACTTCCGAATTTAAACACAATATCCATGTACTTGTTGATAAAAAAATATTTAAGACAACATGAATTCGTTAATGAAAAATATATAAAAAAGTCTTTACAAGGCTGCTGTACGATTTTGCTTATTTATGGTTTTGATGCAAATAGCATTTGTATGAAGAAGAGTAACAATAAAACGAAACTTAAATTATAATATACAACGTTATGTCAACATTCAATAAACAATAAATTAATTATTTTATGATTTAAACTTAACGTTGAACTGGACTCAATTGCTTTTCTGCTAAAAAAAATGTTTTAATTCAATTTGATTTTCAATCTTAACAATTTAAGTTTTCACTTTTAATTCAATTATCTTTTTATTTAGTTTATGCGCCAGTTTTGTGTAACCAGGAAAACTATTAAATTATAAATGTTTTTCGGTTGCAAGAAATGAGAATTAAAAACAAAGAAAAATCTTGGCAATAGTCAACTTAGTATTTTGTATGTTTGTTAACTCGTTATCACCTTTGTTTTATGATAAGTTTTAGCTACTACTTGCTTTATTTCATTTGCCTTGTTCTCCGGATAATCAAAATCTCCAACACTAGTTTTTACCACTATTCACTGACCACGCAGCCTTTAGCAGTGTTGGCTGCTCTGATTTCAATTAACACGCATGTTTTACTTGCTGTGTTGTGCTGTGCGCCAGTTGCGAAGCTCTGTCTTGTGCTTAACTTCATTTATTTTTGTCGGCAGTTGTCTAGATCATTGCCTGGCTGCTATCTTTTCCATTCGTCCATGATTCATGTTTAAACGATTGCATGTAGTGGCAACACTGTATGCGATAATTAATTTCCATTCATGTGACAATTGCAGTGTGAGTACAGTCATATTAAGTTTTGTTTGTTGCTGGAAATTAGTGTTGTAATCATTTGTGCTTATATATTGGTTAAAAATGAACTTAAGTTCACTACTTGTAAAAAGGGGTTTGTGCATCAAAAATAAGGAAATAAAAGTGAAATAAAAATTTGTTAATATGTATCAAACAATAATTGTTTTCAAGTAGATTTAAAAAAATTAATTTTTTGGGAAACCTGAAACGCTGCCACGTGTGACATGCGAAAAAATAAACAATAAAAAAACCTTCGAAAATCATGAGAGAGAACCATGTATAACCCTATGCTCTGACAATGAAAAGGCCACCAACGCTCTAAACCGAAATAGGGAGACACACCGGACATCACTAGAATTGCCATAAATTGAGGGCACAATAAATGGGAAAGGGATTTCCAGCGCATAAATGTAGAAGGCAGATTGATGTCCAGTTATATAGCAGCATCAAATGTAGGAAAGAAATAAAGTCGGGTAGCACTAGATTGGGACATGTAAAGGAATTTCATTGAGGTTTCTTACTTTTGGTAGAAACGACGGAAACTTTAATAATTCAGTGAAATTTTCTTAATATGCAGAAAAATTTTTTTTTTACTTTTAGAAAATGCGGCTTTATTTTTTGTTTTTTATTACTACTTGTGTCAGGTAAACACAGCTATAACTGTAAATGTTTAAAAATTAATCGGTTATTTTTTGCACGTAAATTTTTAAAATTGAATCGGTTATTTTTTATACAATATATTTGCATAGTAAATAGCAAATGTCCTATTGCATGTGTGGACATGTTAAAGAAATCTTCTAATTATTTGGTCATTTCTGAACCTACTGTGGAGTATCAGTGTTTTGTGTTATTAAGTGGTCGAAGTATTACCTCAAGGAATGTTCAAAAAATACGTATTTAAATGTATACATATACATATATGTATGTACATACATATGTTTTTAAAGATAATGTAAAATGTTTATTTATGATATTGGCCACAGCATGTAGTAACACATTATTGCATAAGTTTGAAAAATTAGTTTATCGTTTGTAACTAGGTTTCTAGGTAATGAGGATAAAATTCAGTTAAATAAATAAACTTTGGCAGAGTTTTAGAAATCTGTTTATATATAATAAAAATTTTACATTTCCTGTTAATTTATAGAGTTTGTTGTTGGTTAAGTTTGACTATATGCATTTCATTGGTTCTTACACCAAATCATCAGTAGACTTTAACCCAAATTCTTAAAAAACTCATCAAAACAAGCGAATAGCGAATATTGGTTTGTTGGATTCTTAAAAAAACTTGAACGTTTTAGTTGCTTATAGTAATTCTCATTTTGTTTAATGAGGTTATTATATAAAAACAAAAAATATTCATGAGTTTTTTAAGAATTTGGGTTAAAGTCTACTGATGATTTGGCGTAAGAACCAATGAAATGCATATAGACAAACTTAACCAACAACAAACCCTATAAATTAACAGGAAAATTGGGATTAAATCCTAAATAATATTTTGAAAAGTGTTATTTTACATTTCCTTAAAACCCCCTTTTTAAGATGTTGATTTTTTGAAATGAATAACTTAATGATGATCTGTGTTTTATCTGTAGACGCGTTATACTAAATCAGACCACATGATCTCTGTTAAAAACAGTTTCTGCAAGGTGTTATTTTTTAGGGTTGAATGTCTTATTCATGATTTTCTGTCTGTTCGTGTATTGAATATAAGAAACAAATTTAAGAAAATCAAATTAGAATTTGCTACCTTTGTTGCTTTGAGTTCAATGTATATTTCAGGAGTAATTTTTGTGCAAATAAAAATTTTAAATATTTGAAAGTCGTCTGGCGGGTTAGAATACTTTTTAATTTTTTATTTGAATTATATTAATAGAGTAAAATATACTTTATGTAGGTAAAATAAAATATACGTTAAAATGACGCATTTTTATAAGTTTAACCATTTGCTTTTGTACAGGTTTATCTTTTGCACTCGGTAAACTAATTGGTTCAAAAATAATAACATAAACAAAGAGTGGTTACCTTTCATAAGGCAGGTTAATAAGGCAATTTTAAAAAAATTTTACTTTATCACTTAGGAATTCTATTAAAAAGAGTATCACCAATTATTTAAATATAACAATCTACTCTGCTTACTGTGTGTATAAGTGAGGCATCTTTTAATAAAGCCTTATTTCTCAGAACGTTCTGGGCATTAATTTTCGTGGCGATGCTTAAAGGGTGCTTTCATAGCTATCCTTATCTCGACACCGATACGACTTCTTTTGAGTTCCTTTAGATTTGATAGATGTCGAGGGTATTTGGGAAACCTTTAGGACTCGAGGAAGATAGAGGAGTTAAATTTGTGATATTTTGTCAATTAATGGTATTATAGAGTTCATCTCTCTGATGACTGCTATGTCTTCCTATCAGCCAAATGAGCCTATGATCTTCAACAGATTTTTCAAGCTAAGCATTCTCTGGCCAATATATTTATTGATAGAAAAAACGTGATCAAAGCAATCTTCACAAACTTGCTCAACCTTGTAAAAAATTTATTGGTAAACTATTTTCCGTGAGCCAACTGCTCATTTATTGAGCTTATGGACACATGAATATTGGAGGGAATAAGATTACTGATGAACAAACAAAACAAAAGGGTTTATTTGCCTATGGAAAGGGCGACGGGTTAAAAGGTAAATACGACTTTTGTAAAGTTTTAAAAATTATGTAGACATCTTATAATCCGCAAACGAAGAGTTTTTTTTTATAGCAATGTATTATTGTGATCAAAATGAAGGTCGAATTTTTTTAATGTTTTAATAAAATTTGGCACAGATTAGCTTTTTGAGACTAAACCTATTGCTTACAGAGCATAATTGTCTAATTCTTGGATAAAACTTCCACGTAAAAGTGCTTTTAGAATAAGTATTTTGGACTGTTTTGAACATTATTATATCACCAGAAAATTTTTTAATATACGATGTTACCTTGCTCGCACATAATTGCTTTCCCGAAATACGATTTTTATCACAAAAATACCTTAAATAAAACTCTATCCAAATAATTTTTTTCACATAAAGGAAAGTTTATGTCATCAGTCATTGTGTCTTATACAAACTAAAAAATAGAAATGGTTTTTTTTATAAATCTAAGTATAAAAAATTTATAGGCTTTTAAAAGGGGTTTAATGACCATAAGTTAAACGTCATTTAATGCTAATTAATACACATAAGAACACAAAGAAGGCAACGTAACCATTTCAGTTGTCTACCTTTACTTCCACACAGCTGATGATGTGATTAATTGTATTCAAAAATGTCAATATATTTTGCTTTTTCTTAATTGATCATGCAAATTCCTAGTAGGTCTTGTATTTTAAATGAGCTATTTATTAAAATACAGTTTTAATGATTACAAGCAAACCACAAAAAAAATCAAAATAAAAAACAATTGTTGCCATATGCACTCATATGTAAATTTTTTGAAGAAATAAAAAACTAATTTGTAGATAGTTTTATTCCTTTATTTCTCTTACAAAAGAAATTGGGTTCATTGCATCTGCTGGGACTGCTGCAATGGCAGCTTTTAATTGTATCTGGTGAAAAACTCTATTTGTTATACAAAAAAGGCACTAATGTATGAATATATATTTATGAAGGCATAAGTTTTCGAGTCAATTTGTTTTTTTAATTTTATTTTGTATATATTTCGAAAGTTGAGATCAATCACATTTATGCAAAATACTTATATAACTTCTATTTAAGTGTTATTTCTTTTTGAATTTTAAATTTAAAAGCGCAAGACAAAAAGTTGAATAATTGTTAGAATTTTTCAAACACCTCATGGAATACATTAATCTAAATCTTAATTCAAATGCAAATTAGAGAAAAGAATGACGTTTTTGTAATCGTTGTAACAAATAAATAAGAAAATGTGAGGATATATTTAAGATTGATTAAAAGGTTTGAGACATAAATACTTTCAAAAAATTTGGATTTATATACACTTAAAGTTTTTTTTATTTATTTTTAAAGCGTCCAAGAATTTTTTTTTTAGTTTAAATGCATAAAAAGGATAAAGGCAAAATAATGTATTCAAACTTGAAAATTTTTTTAAGCGTTTTTGCCTTCTTCGGACATCTTGAATTCCAATGGAGCATAACAATTTTTAATGTCTGCTTCATACAAAAATGTTTTTTGTGGGGTTTTTGGAAGCCGAGTAGTGATCGTCTTTGGACGAATTATGTGTATTTTGTTTTAGTTTACAATAATCACTTCTCGGCTTCCAAAAACAGCATATAAGACTCAAAATATTATTTTCGCGTAGCTAACAACTTTGTTGGTACTCACTACACATTGAATACTTTCACTTCATTAGAAGAACACTTTTACTTCAGTTTAAGGAATAATAAATTAAGTTTACGTAAAAGTGTTGCATGTGTACGGCTTTTTAGCACCAGATGCAGTTATTTTATTTTCGAAATTTTGCATATTTGCCTTTTTTACTTGCAAGTACAAAGGAAAACTGCATTACATGATTATCATGTGTTAGGATTGTTAATATTTACTGTTTTTAAATCCGTTGCCTTTTGACGATGGCTCCGTACTTTTGTTGACAGAAATATTTTTATGTTGATTTTGTTATTGTTTTGAGAAAAATAAAATAAATTTACAATAAACAACGTGACTAAAATTTGCAGGAGATTTTTTTAGTAAGATTAATCAGGTAAATTGCAGGCTAGAACTAGCTTTATTTTGATGTAGTTATGTTAAAGCGATCTAAGAAAAACTGAAAATAATTTCTTCCAGCAAGAAGAGAAAAATGAATTAACTATATCCCAAAATAATTTTTTTTATTACATCTAAAACAGGTAAGAACGTAATAGTCGGGCAAGGCTGAATATATTTTACCCTACACCACAATTTAATTTAAATTTAGTACAGCCGCATGCGCAAAATGTATAAAGGTTAAGGTGTCCGTCGTCATTGGTGCTAACATAATTTTCGGGTGAACGCCTACCATGGCAGGTACGGTTTATAACAGACCAATCTTTACATAATTTTCTAGTCATTTATATTTAAAAATTAAACTTGAGCATGCATTAACATGTTTCAGTAGCAATATGTATTGGCAATTTATAAAAGTTTTATTTGTTTTTTGGAAGATGGAGTTACACTATACTCATGGTTCATACTGGAATGATTGTTAAAAGATTGTGTTTAACAATTGGTGGTATAAAGGTTCACAAATATGTGGCGATTGAGTATTTCTTGTAGCAGTTTAACAAAGAAACGCTTATTCAGGGAGGGCATTTGTAGGGTGGCTATATAGAGAAATGAACAGACATTGAATATACATATGTACATGCAAAATTTTGTTGGGATGGAGTATTTATTGTGGTTGTTGTAGGATATTTGTTTTGGAGGATATTTGTTTTGGATCTATATAAAGATATGGACCGATCATCACCACAAACAATACGGACAAATCCTAGAAGGTGGTGTTGAGGCGATCGATAAATTGAATTTGCTCTAAAGCCATAAATTTTGGGCCTTAGAAACAACTGTATATTACCCCTTACGCGTACGTGGTGTGGATGTAAAATATGGTCAAAACCAATTCAAAATCCCTTAATTACTTTGCATCATAAGTAAAACAAACTTCTTGTAGATGAATATCTTATCGATCATACTAAGGTGCTATATTTTAATTATTATTGTCTTATTTCAAACTTGTTACTTTATAAAAAATTTATTCGCAAATGCAAATAAGTGAGAACAGAATATTTGTCTTCCTTCATAGTGTATAGCCCTTTTGATCACTTTAAATAGCTGTGAACATTGAAGTGTTGATGACATATAACCAAACGGCATTATCATAAATCCTTGACTATGAAAAAAATAAAAGTTCAATTTAAACTTCCCTGAAAAAATTATGTTATTTTTTTTTTTAATTTAAGGAAATGATTTTTAAGAAAAAAATATTAATCTGAATTGATTTAAAAGTAAAAAGTTTGTTGATTCATTTAATGCATAAATAATTTTAAATGTACATATTGGGTCATCAACATTAACAATAAAGTTAAAAACCCCAAAAATACAAAATTTTTTGTTGCATTTATTGGAAGATTTTTATTTTTTCAGATTTTACTTATTTCCTTTTTTCGGAAAATATGATAAAACATTATTTAATAACAACCTGTTCAAATACTTCCAACAAAAAGTTTGATTCTTTTTACTTAAATTTATAAATTAATACAAACTCCGTTTTTGTCTATAAAACTGATAGCAGTTTAACATAAATTTTACGGATGATTGCAAGAGAAGCAAATATTTTTTATAATAAAAGTTTTATACAATAAAGATGTTAAGAATCTATGACGGAGATGATGGTGGTGGTCATTAAGAATTTAAATTTGTTGTCCACTTTGTTCAATTTGTTTAGTCGTTGTGGATATATGTAATATAACTTACGTTCAAAGTCATCGAGGAGAACATTTAAAGGATTTACTGAGATTACAATCATAACATTTTTATGAACATTGCAGACCATCATCATCTTCAATGTGCTCATCATAGAAGACATAAGTACAAACACACATTCGTCTTGTAAAATTTACAGTAAAATGCGGTTTGTTTAAATAGATTTTAAATAAGCTCTATCAACAAACTTTAACAAGTCTTTTGGCTGACCTTAGAAGAGTTAACATATTAGTAAAGGTTTCATTCTTCAGTTCCAACAAAGAATAAGAAAATATTATTTTTATTAAAATAAGACGAAAAATTTTAAAAAGGCTACAAAAAATAATTTTTTCATCAAAATTGATAATTCATATTATACTGCAAGTATTTCTTCTTTATTATGTAAGTAGAAAACAAGTATCAAATTAACGATCCTGTCCTTTGCTTTATAAAGTAACAACATTTTTGTTTTTTCATACTAAAGCAGAAGATCATTATCATATTTATGTGCTGTTTTTGAGGTTAAGAGGGAGTTCATTTTATGATGTCTAAAAGTCATAAAATGAAAAGTTTCTTTTAAGTATAGTAGTATGTTGAACTTTTTTCTATTTAGTTCTTTATTATGCAAATGTGTTTGTTTGTATGTTGCAAGTATTAAAAAGTTGGCTTTTAAGTCTTCATAGCTTGTACTTAAGTAAAAAACTTTAGGAAAAATAACAACTTTAATAAGCGCGTGTTTTGACACTAGAAGTTGATGATCTCGATCATATCTTTAATAACATACCTGTTACAAAAAAAAATAAAACAGTTTCTGTCAAAACTTGAAAATCAGCTGAGCGAGTGTTGCAGGCCTAAGAGAGGACACATCAAAACCTATTTTAAAGATCTTAAAACACCCTTAAAAATTTTAATTATTTTGAAAAACTACTTTGGGGTAGATCGGAGTATGAAGACAACATATTAAAAAATTAAGTTCGCTTAAGAAAGAAAAAGATTTAGGGCTTCATAAAATACACTCGTTTTCAAATAAAAAGATGCACTGTCTTATTCACAAATTTTAGCTTGCTGATAGCAGTTAGAGTTAAGTCGTCCACAATTCAGAAATAAGGGGGAGGAGAATGTGTGAACAAATAAATTGTGGATCTACCTTAAGTAGTTCTTAAAAAATGTTGTCCGTATAGAGTCCATAATTTTGCTATGGCCAACAAAACTGAGCGGATATATTGCCTCTCTTCATGGTGCACTCAGCAACAAGCTCTTCCCCGTCTTTTTAGTGTTCTGTACAGTAGTTTCGTTTATAAATTGAAGTTAATTAATCCTTGTTTTTACACAGGGGTGTGGCTCCAAAGTAGCGACCTCGCTCCTTTGCAAAACTATCAGACCGCTAGTATATATATCAAGTTTTCACTGGGTGTTTTATCTAAAAAATAATGCAATACCTTTATTGTGCGCTTTTGTCGGTACTCGTGCTATGTGCATATAAGTCCCGATTAATGTTTTTCCCCCAGAGACACTCTTAGCTGACATTAAAGTTAATGAGAAGAAGAATTTAAGACCAAGTTAAAACTTAATTTAATAAATAAATTTCTATAATACCGAATTGAATTAAAATTCTTGGGAGATTGTCATATAAACAAATTGCTTGTAAATCCTTAGCTAATTACCCATAACTCTTGATCAAAACCTTTATATTTAAGTTTTAGTTAAAAAATCAGGTGCATCTATTAAATTATGTTTGTTGTTGT
Organism: Melanophora roralis; assembly: GCA_963583895.1. NCBI lineage: Eukaryota > Metazoa > Arthropoda > Insecta > Diptera > Rhinophoridae > Melanophora > Melanophora roralis. The sequence goes on along the minus strand of OY757188.1, from coordinate 101,931,449 downwards.
TTTTTCATAATTCTTTTTTTCAATTCTTTATTAATATTGTTAATGTTTTAGTCGATGTTACTACTGTCATTAAGCTCACAAAATTGCTGTTTTCATTTAAATGTACAGAAACAGAATACATGCTCAACCATTGGCGAACTTTTCTATCTTTCGCTCGACCTCTAATGACAAAAGAAGAGCCGACTTTTTTTCTTGTATTATGCCATAAAGCGAAGCAAACATAGAAATAAATCATACTCATGTTGGATTTATTCCTCAATGTTAAACCCATCAAAGGAGCGAGTATATGGAAAAAAGGTAAAAATAAAAAAAGCAACTTGCGGCCGGGCTATCAAGCAAGAATGAAATTTACTTTGTCTTTTGTTTGTAGAAACTAACATCACTTTTTAAGCTTTATTTTTAAGATATTTTATTTAGTTTTAGATTTTCTTTTTTTATTTTTTGAATAAATAGGACAAAGCATTTTCTTTTTTTGTTTTTTGTCTTTTTCATAAGTTTCTACTAGATTGTTTAAATGTTTGATCGTTCGCTCATTTGTTGTTCATATTATGACCACAAATGGTCCTAACGTTGCGCCATTAAATTGCGTTTAAAATAAAATGCACTCACATATCAAATAATATTTCAAATTTTTTGTCATTTATTGTGACTCCTTTTGTCGTTGTAATGATGCGACTGCATCGCTGATTATCCTCTATGGGAGACGTTCAGTAATTGGGAGAAGAGGAAGGATGAAGTATATTATAAGAACTTAGGGAAGGTGGTACTGTGGATTGGTTATGCAAACCTTAAATGAATATTTATTTGTTTTTAAAGTGTGTAGATATTTTGTGTTAAAGGTCATATAAAAAAACTTTTAAATTTACGGTAAACTACATTTGATTCGAATCAAAATTTCACTCGATCGATCAAGTTGTCAATACTTGAAGTATAGGAATTCTAAAAAGGAATTCTTAATTTCGTTTCGAATCGAATGCAATGATTTGGTCCCTGATGTTTTAATGAAAATTTTCTTTAAAAAACACAATTTTTGGATACGACAATCTGTGTTTTGCCGTTCGTAAGAACTTATGCATATATGGAATTAGTTTCGTAAAACTTCAGCCATCTATTAACGTATATAAAGGAGTGGCCGACTGTCTGACTCATCCTCGTACAGTCAGTTTGCGAAGCTACTACAGACTTGAAACTTAAACTGCTAATACTTTATCGATGTAAAGATCCATTACTACAATGTGTCAGGAAACTTGATTCCTAAGGGTAGCTCCTACAAATGACCTAGATAGGAAAAAAAGATATTTTATTACCTTAAATTCATTCTGTATCCTTTAAGCCAGTAAAGGTAACTTTTAACTTTTAAAACAATTAAGGATTCAGCTCGCCTTAGGAAGGTCTGAAAAATAAAAAAAAAGTTTTTGGTAATTTTGTTATTAGGGGAAGAAAAATGTGTAAAAATATTATTTGAAAACTTTTTAGTTACTTCTTGCTACTTATCAGCAAACAAAAACAGGCAAAAAATTCAAACTGCGTTTGACAAGTCTAAAAAAATATTGTGATTAATTTTTTTTTTCAAATTTTGTTTTCTAAAGCCAACAATGGGAAAAATATTGGGCAATTTTCATTCGATTAATCTCAAACACATAAAAACACGTTTTTGAAATATTTTCCACATAGGGCCAAACAAGGGGTCAGTTTTTTATTCTGGTATTTTTGAGGTACTTTTTGCAACTTTTAAGATCATTGATTTAAGAAATATGAAAGAAAGGACTATTGATCCCAATTAAGATCGAAAGTCTATTAAGTGTCAAAAAAGTACTTATTTTGCATTTTTTTTGCTTTTTATACCTCTTGAAATCATTTGACTCTAAACATGAGTTTAGTATTGAAAAAAGATGCTATTTTTGAATTTACAAAAACATTTTGTTGCAAAGAAAGTTTGTCATATATATTTTTAAAGAAATTATCTGAATATAAAAAAAAATTACAGGAAAATTTTGTTTACAAAATTATTCTTTTCGTGCCCACTGTTCTCTATTTGGAATAATAGCTGATAAATGATCGATCATTTCACAACTCCTAGATGTACACATGTGTCAATTAAGTGTGTGTGCTTTCGTGTACACAAAAATGTTTTAAGCGAATTTTTTTCGCACATTTGTACAAAGTTTTTTTTCTATTTTTCTGCTCTTTGTATTTATATTGTTTTTGCTAACGAACGTTTAGAAATGCACTTGTGCAATATTGGCCTTTAAGAACTTTCGAATTGTTAAAAATACAATATTGTAGAAGGTGGTTGGTTGTTAGATTTGGCTTAAAAGTCGGCTTCGTTAGTTCAATAAAAACAACAACAAACAAAGATTAGGAATAGCAAGCAGCAATATGATGCTGTTACTGATGTTGTTTGACTGTCTGCTGGAACAGCAAGAACTTGGCATATATGGACCACATAAGAATAACGACAAACAACAGTAACAATAACAGGGGCCGCTTTAAAAAAGGAACACACACAATGTGTTGAGGCTTAACAATTTAAAGAAAAAGAAAAGAAATGATAAAAAAAAGTATTTGAGAAAGCTTTTTGTAAATTCAAATATGAAAAATGTTATGAACAAGCTTTAGAGTATTTTTTATAGTATTCTGCTCTAGCACTTTGAGCAGGCTTACCTAAATGCCATCGTTAAAAAGTAGCAAAAAAGCTAAAGAATTCAAAATAGAATTTCAGAAAACAAGTACAAAATGGCCAAAAAAAAAAATGCAAGAACAAAATTAATGACAATTGCCGCCACTGACATAAATGACCCCTTAAGTCATTACTCACCTGCGGTAGTAAAAGAGTTTTTAACTTGCGGCCCAACCATCAGCCAGACAACAATTTATGCCAGCGCACATGTATTTGCATTTTGTTCTTTAAAATTCTATTAGCAGCTAATGACCGACTTTTATGAGACATCATATGAGCAATGCTGGCAAGAAGAAAATAAAATTAAATGAATAAGGAATGAAACAAAAACAAAAAAACTAAAATTCTTTTGTCATAGATGAAATCCTTTTGTCTGGCCTTTCGTTTTAACGCCTTTTTGTGCGTAGATGCACACACATACAGATTCTTTAAAGTTGAAGCCTTTGTATAGTCACACGCCCGGCTATGTTGATGAGCTAAAAATCTATGAATTTTAAACGCTTCAAACGCACGATTACAAATGCCTATTTGCTCATAATGACTACGTTTACAAATGTTATAACAAATAATTTTTTGTTGCGACTTTGGTTATTAGTTAAAGACTGACTTACAGAGATTTGTATGTGCTTGTCATTTAATGGCAGAACACTCGAGTATGTATAAAAACCACACAACTTATGACACTAATGTTTGGCATTTTACTAGAGAATTTCTTATGCTTCTATTAGTATAACCCTACATAATGGCACTAATGAAACTTCGATGGTACTTGTTTTTGACAATTACTTACAAAAGAGCAGACGTTAAGTGTTTTAGGTGATACCTGCCGTTTTGGAAATAACTCATGATGGTCTCAACACTGGTGGATATACACTTGTGAAACAGACCCAACCTTAAGCAAGAAAGATTATGATTTTCAGTCGCACCCAACACGAATGCGACCCCCAGTTCTGTTAAAAGGATCCATTATTTCATTATTCCCATTTAGGCAATCAATACATCCGACATCATCAATGCTTCATAATCTTCTCACTGCCAGTCAGGACCGAGTCACGCACATGCTTCCACATGCCAATGCCGGCGTTCTCATTTATTTGCTACTATTTTGACGGGATCTTATTTTAGATCCTATGGTCCCCAGCCGTAGCCAGTTACCCTTTTTACCTACTTCCAAACACACTTACACCTTTTCAGCTAATAACCTACTTCAACAGTTGCTCATGTGCCTGGGTAGATCCGGCACAACCAGAAACTTTTTCTTGTTGAACCTTAAGTTCATATAAGACCGCTTAACCGGGCACTCTGGGGCCCGTACAGGACAGACCCCAGTATATCAACTTTCGTGGTTCGCCCCACTTGGGGATAACCACAGCCACCACGTGAACTCCCAAAGGAGACCTCACCATCAATCAGTTCATGCACTGCTAAGCACATGAGGCCAACTGATTCCCGTGGTACCAGATAGGACTCTGGTCAGCCTCGGAAATTTACTTCCGCTTCATTCCTACCAATTTCTAATTTACACAGTTAAGGTATTGGTACCCTTTTAAACCTGTATTGCTGTGCCACTTGACGGTGATGTACATGGCACAACGCAACAAGGACAACCTGCCTCAAGCCAGACCAGGGAATCTGCTTTACCCAAGACAGATTGTTTCAGCCATGTCTGTTACCCTTTCGGCAATTATTCCGAAAGTTGCCCGGTTGATACCACTAGGAGGTAGACTTAGGCACCTGTGTATTTACACTTATCAATCAACTTCCAAAAGAGCAGATATAATTATTATAATTAAATTCCCATAGTTTAAATCTGAAACATAGAACTTCAACCAGAAAGTTAATATTCGATGCGTCTAGCGTCAAAGCCTTAACTTCATTCCATGTACGTTCAGGTGCCGCTCTCTTAACTTTAACAATTCTACTCCCTGCACTAACAGGTCTTCTTTTCTTTGACTACCCTCTGGGTTGCAGTCAATTGCCGTTTTAAACAAAATTCTTGGGGATTTTTTCAACTTGTTGACAATTAGGTTTTATTTATATCGTCTAATTTCGGTGTTTGTTTGTATATGATTTTTAACTGCCCACAATATGTTGCCCCAGAATACGCAATTTGCCTAAATCCCCGGCTTTGAATACTTGGAGTGCATTTGTTTCCATAATGGCTGGGTGCCATATTTTATATTCATACTTAAAAACAGATCTTCTACCAGCGTAGAAATGGGTGCAGACCACAACACATTTTCATCGGCTCAAATAATATTCTACCTTTTTTGTTGAGGAACCATCACTTCTACACTATTGTTGAAAACAATGCTTCTCAGGTAGCAGCAAAAGTCAACGATCTCTTCTGGTTTCCTATTTAGAAATATAGTTTGAGTTTTGTCGCCATTAATACTCATAAATTTGGCTTTTGAAACAATTACAAAGATGAGCGAGTGTTAAGCAGCTCAAGCGCTAAAAATATGCCTCTATGTGGAAATGTTTGAACTGCATAATCTAGGTTTTTAAGTGTATTATGTAATATCAATCTTCGTGGTAAATATTTGATTAATTATTGTGTTCACCATTCGCTTGAACAGAAAAGGCGAGAGAGCTAAACTCTGACGGACACTAGGTTCTTATACATTAGCCAACAAGTAACTCCATTATATGAACCTTTTGTTTCTCTTTAAAGCTAGAATACCTCTGTTTTTATCCCGAAGAGGTTTAGATTTTGTTGTGTTGGCTAGTCTTAACTTTGAATTTAGTAGGGTTTTGAACCATAGATGTCTGCAGCCACATGTGCCTCAACTGCAGTTATATGGCTTCACGTTTTTTTATTTTTTTTGATTTTCTAGTTTTTTTATGACCACAATGATGTTGGAAATAATTGGACCTGTTCCGTGATTCCAATTTTTTCTTTTCACATTTAAGGTAGCAGCCATGCTACGCAAAACTGCATTTTTTGACGGATGATTTTAGATGGTGACTGCAGATATTCATATATTGGCGAAACTTTACTATTTTCCAAAAAGATTGTTAAAAATGCATAAAAAATACACGCTTTAAGTAAACTAGGATTATAGTTATAAAAAATGGTCAAATTCCTATATTACTATAGGTTTGCTTACTTATATCTTTGTTAAGCTCGTTAGATAATGGGAAAGATTCTTCCTTCTTCTCATTAATTTAAAAACCTGCTACAATAAAAGTAATACTAAAGTAACCTTAAAATCCTTGCATCTCAATATACCTTCATTTAGCATTTAGGTTTTGGTCGATAAGAGCATATCTTAAAAAAAGTTTTCTTTTTAAGTATAAAAACATATTGATTTCAAAATTATTTTTATAATTACTTGTAAGATGCTCCAAGTTCGATCATTGCTTTCATTCACGATTTGCCCCAACTAGATTTATTACCTCCCTACTAAATCCTCTCTATGACTTTTGTTGCAGCAATTATAATTATTATTAGTTTTATGAGTTTTTAACTTTACTACTTTGGCTGCTGCTTTCTTTGGATGGTGCTGATTCTATACAGCTTCTGCAAAAACTTTTTAAATCATCTTCTTTGGCACGCTGTTGGCCGCATGCATGTTTGCGTGTATGTGTTTGTGTGTGTTTGAAGTCAGTAGCTTTTGATGCCTCTAAACGTGGCTAATGTTAAGGTTATCTACTATTTTCATTTTATGAAGTTCTGTTTGTTGCCTTTTCATATTGTTGGAGTAAGCAAACAACATTAACTATAATTTTTTGTAGCAAAACTTTTATGTCTACTAATTTTTACTGCAAATGGTTACTGTTTTTTTGGGCAAGCGATTCGTTCCTTACACATAGCAAGATGTTTATACTGTTCTGTTGTGGGGGTTTTCTTTTTTATACCCTTCACATAGTGATAGGGTATATATCACTTTGTCATTCCGTTTGTAATTTCTTTATTATTCATTTGCGACCCCATAAAGTATATATATTCTGGATCCTTATAGATAGGGAAGCCGATTTAGCGATGTCCGTCTGTCCGTCTGTCCGTCTGTTGAAATCAAGTTTCCGGAGTCAAATAAAAAGATACAGACCAGTTAATGGTGTCAAACGATCAGAAATATCCCGCTAACAATCGCTATTTAAAATCAGCAAAATCGGTTCACTATTGACCGAGATATAAGCGAAAACCCAGAGTAACCCATTTTTTTTAGGACAAAATCCGTGCATATATCCCCATATATCTCAGTAAGTATAGTCACTCTTGCCACAAAACTTGGCACGAATACTCCTAAAGAAGGGACCTAAATAATGGAAAAAGTTTTTTCAGATAGGACCAGGGGAAGGGGTATTTTTCCTACAATTGCACAAATTTGGTGAAATATTTTATGCGCTATATCTCGGAAACTATAACAGCTATCGAAATAAAATGTTCTACAAAAAGTGATTGTACGTAAAGATCTACACTTTAAAGAAAAACTTTTTTGAATGGGGGCAAAAAATGGGGTAGCTCCCATACAAATCGACAATTGTTATAAAATATTCGATACGCTATATCTCGGAAACTATAACAGCTATCGACATAAAATGTTCCACAAAAAGTGATTGAACGCAAAGATCTACACTTTAAAGAAAAAATTTTTTGAGTGGGGGCAAAAAATGGGGTAGCTCCCATACAAATCGACAATTGTTATAAAATATTCGATACGCTATATCTCGGAAACTGTAACAGCTATCGACATAAAATGTTCTACAAAAAATAATTGTACGCAAAGATCTACACTCTTAAGAAAAAAATTTTTGAGTGGGGGCAAAAAATGGGGTAGCTCCCATACAAATCGACAATTGTTATAAAATATTCGATACGCTATATCTCGGAAACTATAATAGCTATCGACATAAAATGTTCCACAAAAAGTAATTGTACGCAAAGATCTACACTTTAAAGAAAAAATTTTTTGAGTGGGGGCAAAAAATGGGGTAGCTCCCATACAAATCGACAATTGTTATAAAATATTCGATACGCTATATCTCGGAAACTATAACAGCTATCGTCATAAATTGTTCTACAAAAAATGATTGTACGCAAAGATCTACACTTAAAAGAAAAAATTTTTCGAGTGGGGGCAAAAAATGGGGTAGCTCCCATACAAATTGACATTGTTATAAAATATTCGATACGCTATATCTCGGAAACTTTAACAGCTATCGACAAAAAATGTTCTACAAAAAGTGATTGTACGCAAAGATCTACACTTTAAAGAAAAAATTTTTTGAGTGGGGGCAAAAAATGGGGTAGCTCCCATACAAATCGACAATTATTATAAAATATTCGATACGCTATATCTCGGAAACTATAACAGCTATCAACATAAAATGTTTTACAAAAAGTAATTGTACGCAAAGATCTACACTTTAAAGAAAAAATTTTTCGAGTGGGGGCAAAAAATGGGGTAGCTCCCATACAAATTGACAATTGTTATAAAATATTCGATACGCTATATCTCGGAAACTTTAACAGCTATCGACAAAAAATGTTCTACAAAAAGTGATTGTACGCAAAGATCTACACTTTAAAGAAAAAATTTTTTGAGTGGGGGCAAAAAAAGGGGTAGCTCCCATATAAATCGACAATTATTATAAAATATTCGATACGCTATATCTCGGAAACTATAACAGCTATCAACATAAAATGTTTTACAAAAAGTAATTGTACGCAAAGATCTACACTTCAAAGAAAAAATTTTTTGAGTGGGGGCAAAAAATGGGGTAGCTCCCATACAAATCGAAAATTGTTATAAAATATTCGATACGCTATATCTCGGAAACTGTAACAGATATCGAAACCAAATGTTCTACAAAGAGTAATTGGGCAATAAGGCCTACGCTTTAAAGAAAAATTTTTTTGAGTGGGGGCAAAACAAGGGGTAGCTCCCATACAAATTAACAATTTTTGTTAAATTTTCGATATGCTATATCTCGTAAACTATAACAGCTATCGACTCAAAATGTTCTACAAAAAGTAATTGTACGCAAAGACCTACATTTAAAAGAAAAAAATTTTTGAGTGAGGGCAAAAAAGGGGGTAGCTCCCATACAAATTAACAATTTTTATAAAATATTCGATACGCTATATCTCGGAAACTAAAAAAGATATCGAAATGAAATGTTCTACAAAAAGTAATTGGGCAATAAGGCCTACGCTTTAAAGAAAAATATTTTTGTGTGGGGGCAAAAAAAGGGGTAGCCCCAATGCAAATTAATAATTTTTGTTAAATTTTCGATATGCTATATCTCGGAAACTATAACAGATATCGAAATCAAATGTTCTACAAAAAGTGATTGGATATCAAGGGCTACGCTCTGAAGGAAAAAATTTTCGGATGGGGGGTGAAGAAGGGGTAGCTCCCATACAAGTTAACAATTTTTATAAAATTTTCGATACGCTTCTGGAAAACTATTACAGCTATCGACTTCGAATATTCCACAAAAAGTAATAATCAAATAATTTATACATTTTGGAAAAAAAGTTGGAGAAGAGCAGCGGGACTAGAACATTTAATAAGTTTTATTAACCTTTAAATATGGATAATGTCGAAAACTTTTAAAACTTTCGACCTCAAATCTTCTTCATTTTTGTATTTCTATTATTCATACAAACGTTAAAATTTGTTATTTTTTCTATGGGCTTTAAAACTCGCACAAGGTTTTTTATTAAATTATTTGCAGTGCAAAATTACTCGGCTGGGTATATTTAAAGACCAATGTGAAGGGTATATAAGATTCGGCACAGCCGAATATAGCGCTCTTACTTGTTTCTTTTTACAACCACTAAGCGCTCGAGCATAAGTGTAAGTAAAGTGTTATATTTTTATGGTTTTTGTAGTGATTTACAAATAGCTTTAAAATTTCAATGATTAATTACATAACGCCTCCGAATTTTTCATATTCTTAGAGAAAAAAATTAAAATGTACATTAAGATGGGAAATATACTTAAAACAATTTACTAATAATGAGTTATGTTTATTATTTTTCAGCTGTTTTTATAGATTTTTTGTAAATTTTTTATAAGTGTTTTCATAAAAAGTTCAAAGTTAAAGACAAGAAGATATTTTAGGCTCTTAATAAAATAGAAAAAAATTGTACATTATACAAAAATATATTTTTATTAGAGCTTGAGCTAAATTTTGCCTTAATGCCTTTCGAAGTTTTCTTAAAAAGCCGTAATTAGTTACGTTAAAAAAAATGTTATTAGTAAATATATATGCAGAATTTTCTAATTAAAGGCGAACTTGATTCTATTGAGTATGGGAACTCAAGTTTGTGTCTTAAGTCTTTTGTTTTAAAGTAATATTATAACTAGAAATTAATAATAAAGGTAATAGACAAACCACCAAATAAAAGAACTGTAATTTCCCGATTTGCCTAATTTAGATTCAAGTTCGATTTAATTTTAAGCCAGCATTTGTCTAAATAAAAACTAGATTTAAAGTACATAAAGGTGGCCTATATGCAATACTGGCTAGTCAAAAGTTATCAACACCAAACAAACTAATATTTCATAAGATAAGGAATTGAATTTTTCAAATTAAAAAAAGCAAGAAAATAAATATTCCATAGTGACTCATTAAGTATCTAAAGCTTTGAAAAACAATATGAAAAATAAACAATCAATTTAACCACTCACTGCAAAAACTTATATCTAAACATTGGCCTCTAAATTAAATTTCGTCTAGTTGTCAAATTTTCCGGCAACTTATTTCAATCACTTTTCTTAAACATAAATATAAGTATTCATACGTTTTGGATACTGTTACCTCTTTTGAGCATACATAAGCCGTAAATATCTAAACACTTAAGTCAATTGCTGTTTATACCCAGGCTTGCTAATATACAAACAAACATACATATACACATGTATGTATGTAGCGACCACATTCATAAAATTGGTATTAAAAACCATTAGTGCGTGCCACATTTGTACAGCAAACAATCAATTAATTTTCAATGTTGCAAACATTTTCTTTAAAAAAAACTATTAACTATGTTCAATTTTTTTTCTTATTATATAAACTAGAGTTGTTGCAACAACTTATGTTTTTGTTTTTAATATATTGAGTTTCGTATTGTCGGCGCGGGTGTTGTCAATTTTAAAAGCAATTAAATGTTAAAACTGAAAATTTATTTTTTTTATATATGATTATGTAGACATTAACTAATGGTAATGGTGGAAATAAATATAATGAGCTGTGTTTTGAGAGTGGCGGCGCTTAAAATAATCAAGTTTTTTTTTATTTCTTGTAAAGTATAAAAAGTTATTGTTGAATAATTTTCTAAAACTTTTAACAGTTGCTTTGGTAAAAATTCTCAGTTTTAGATTTTGCAAATAGAATTTATAAATAATTACCACTTTATATTTCGTAGCCGATATGATTTTGTTATAATACTATAATACTACTTTAGTTTTTATTCGTAATGATTATTGTATTGTCAGCCTTAAAGAATGAAGGACACCAATTGTTGTGTACACACATATTTGTATTTTACAACTTTCTTTATATTAAAAAAGTTTTCTTAATTTTATTTATCAGTACAAGATTGAAAAAAACTTTAATATTTAAAAGGGGGCATTATGAATGAATAGGCCGCTCCTAATTAAAGTAAAAGGACATTTTTCTGTAAAAAGCCTTGTGAATATTCTTGGCAGTTTCAGCCTTTAACGCTTATTCTATTAAAAAATTTGTATGTAGTTATGTAGGAATTTATTTTATTTAAGTCAGTTGATATAATTAAAGGTTGATCCCAAATTGTATTCAACGTGGGTATAAAAATAACGTTCAAAAGATTTTTATTAAAAATAAAAATGGAGTTTTTTAATCAACTCGAGATGTCCGAAAGATTGTGAGTAGTTGCAAAATTTAAAAGATTGAGTAAGGCCCAATTGGATTTTTTTCTTGGTGTCCTAAATATATGCTAAATGCTAAGCATTGAGTATTCAGCCCTGTTTTATTACTTATTAGTAAGTCAGCCAATTAATTACGAGAGACTTAAAAAAAAATAAAAACATTAGAAGTACTGCGGAATTTTTTTCTCTTCTCAGTATCTTTAAAATTTCTACGATATTTGCTGAGACAAACATTGTTCTCCTCGCATAAGTACCTTAAACCCTAATGTTATTGGAAAAAAAGTGGAAAAAGAATTAAAGCTAAATTAAATAAAGAGAAAAATTAGACAGAAAAAAGAATTAAACAGGCATCTCGGATTCTCTGATGCGAATCCTGCGAAATGGTAGACTTGCGCATTTACCCACTAGTCAAGTGAGGTACCCAAAATCACATATATAAAAACTATTGCGCCAAAATCTACATGTTTTGGTTAATGAAAATATTTTTAAATAATGAGTCGTTAAACAAAAATATGGAAAAACCGCCAAACGATAGGTGATATTAAACATTTCGAAAAAAAAACAAGTGAAAGCGCTGTATTCGGGTGTGCCAAATCTTATATACATTTTACATTGGCCTTTCGCAACCTTCAACTTTTTTTTTATCAAATTTTTTTATTTAGAAAATATTTCTAGTTTTTAAATGGATATCGGTGTCATATTTTAACACTTTAACGGGGAAGTTGTAGAGTTCTTATCCTAATCTTTTAAAATTTGAATGTTCTAAAAATTGCTTGCAAAGAGAAATGAGTTGGGGTCAGCCCTACATTTGACCTGAAAGCTGTAGGAAGAATTTATTATAATTTTCAAAACTTTATATGGAAGGCCTCCTTAGGCTGTGGAGTTTGGGGGTTAGTATATTTAAAAAAAATGTTTGGGAGGGAAAACTAATGGGGGTTGGTTGCACACTTTATCTCTTAAGGACCGACTCTGAGAAAGTTATGGGCGTTTTTACTTAATTTTTGTAAATTTTGTATGGCAACCCACTTGGATGATGAATATAGGGAGTAAGAACATTTTAGAAACATGTTTGGGAGGGAAAACTAATGGGGGTCTCTAATAAATTTTATTCCTTTGAGGGCTACTTCGTGGAAGTTGTAGGTGTTTTACCCCAAATTTTTCAAATTTCGTCAAACCTGTTAGGGTTGGTGATAGGGGTATGTGGGTTTGGGCGGAAAAATTAATTGAGGTCGATCTTTAATTTGGCTCTTTTATGAGCACCCTGGAAGCTGTGGGAGCAATCGAAAAAATTAAACTCGGTATGGCAACTCCATTAAGGGACGGAGATAGGGTTTAAAATTATCCAAAAAAATATTCGTAAGTAAAAATTCGGTTTTATATTGCATCCTTGTGGGAACATTTTCGGGGCACGTACAAATTTTAGAGAAATAAACTAAGGTAGTCTTGTTTTTTGGCTTTTATCTCAATTATTTATTTAGCAATTTTGCTGAATTTTTACAACTATTTGCTTGCAGATATTTCTGATAGTTTGATACTACCTGCGGGTCTATGCGACATCGATGGGCTTCAAAAAGTTGACTTCAACCATAACACGGACAGATATACTGACAAAATCGCTTAATCGAATTCCCTATCTAAAGGAACCAAAAAATTATGTGCTTAATTGGGTCGCAGATGGATATTAAAAGAATAACAAAAAGAATGAGGAACTTACATATACCCTTATCACTTATGTGCAGGGTATAAAAATAAACTATCGGCGTGGAAATAGCGTGTGATTTTTTAAGCATTTGGAGAGCCTTGTACATTTTCTCAAATATATTTTATTTACTATATACGGGGTATTTAAATTGTTTTAAAAGATTGCTTTTATTTAATTTTAATTCTTACCATAATGCTTTAACTTAAATATTTCGTCAATTCATGTCGATGATTCATTTATCTTTGGCATACATCACAAAATGTTCTATTTAAATTTTCAACATGTAATAAATTTGTTTTCAATTTTGGCAACGAAAATTCAAACTAACTAATTTAAACTTAACAAATAGACCATAGATTTCATACTACTATTAAGAAAGACTTAATAAATACAAAAAAAAAATTAAAATAAAGTTAAATAAAACAACCTGATTTAAGAAAACTTAAATAACAAAAAAAAAACAACATGTAAAATAAAATGCAACAAATATCCTCAAGTGAATTGTTTTAGCAAACTTAAACAAAACAATGAGAAAAACACGCAAATTAACTTTAACTATAGACCACAAAGCAGAAAAATTATAATAAACAAATAAAATAACAACTTAAGGAACAAAAAAATATTAAAAAAACAAGAAAGAAAAAAGTTTTATAACGACCTTATAAGCCAACAAATATGTTTGGCCAGAAGCCAAGACACTAAAGCAACAACGCACCACCAAAAATATAAACATGAATAGTTCAAGCGTCAGAGTCCTAAAGGAGGTAAAATATTTTAATTCAAATACAATTTTCAGACTAACAATCTGAGAAAATACTTATTGTCAGAGTTATACTGTGGAATTTTTTAGGGATTATTTATACCGAAGCTCTTGACTACACAGAAAAAACTACAAAAAAATTTTTTCAAACAATTTCTTGTTCAAAATAATTTAATTTTTAGTAAATTTATTTAATAGTCTCTTATAATATATTAATTTGATTTTAAAATCAAACAAAAATATCGCCTAGACAATTAAAATATTTAACCAGCCCAACAAATTTCTTTAACTGAAAATAAAACTATTGTTTTTTCAATAAAATTCTTGCAAAACTGTTTGTCTAAATTTACAATTTCCGTTGTAGGTCCGCAGCCAAACAAAATATTTACTGATTCTCTGAAATTCGTAACTGATTCTACAATAAAATTTTTTCTGTGAATCTAGAATCTAGATCCTCTCTTAAAGGAGTGGGAGTCTAGGAGAACACCAAAGTTGTTGATATAGTTTGTTGCGCTTTATAAACAAAAGTACAGGCAAACTTGCACAAAAAACTTAGAAGCTACAGAAGCCAAATATTTTAAAGTTAAATAATTTTGCCAACAATGCGTTATAAAATATTTATAGCTTACATCCCTTAATACTTCTGCAATTTTGCTACACTATTTTTTTGCTAAATTGTTTTAGTTGCAATTTGACGTTTAAGTTTTTGTTGCTGTTGCAACATGTCAAAATAAATCAATTGATTGATCTTGTTTTATTTATGTCCATTACAATTTCGATCAATGAGCATCATTTGTTTGTGTAGAACAACGACGGTAAAAATGAAAATCTAGTAAAAAACGCGTTTTTCTTATGCGTCATGTTGAAAAAACAACAACATGAGGAGGGCATTGAAGCTGTAAACTTTTTTAATTTCGTTAAGCTAAAAGAGTTTACAAGTTTCTTAAGACGTGTGTCGTTTTGATTTTTTGTTACCTTAAAAGATCATGTGCCTTTTCAAGCGGCAAACAAACAAATTGAGTTTAATTGAAACTACACTCAGGCATATCACACAGTCAAAACACAGATACACTTCTAAAATAACAATTTTTTTTCGTAAGTTTTTGTTTTGCTTATATTAAGACCCACTTTAGTACAGAAATATTAGTTCTAAAAGTCCAACAACATCAACCTTCAATAATCTATCTATCCATCACCATGAGCTTAAAGAATTCCTTTACAACTTTACAGATACCACCAGTTCGTTGGACATTTATGTGTATGTAAGCATGTAGTTGGCGGCAAGTTTGTTTAATTTTTTTCTTTTTGTTCTAAACACAGTAATAGGGAGAGAGGCAAAGAGACAGACGTACGCTGCTTCAAAACGTTTTCATTGTGGTGGTTCAACCATATTTGGTAGCATGTGAACTATTTGCCAATTTAATCATAACTGCCTCTCAAACGCTGCATCATGATTGCGATTTTATTATTTTATTTTAAATAGATTTTATTTATGTATCTTCGATTGATTTATTGATTTTAATGACTTTTATTTTACTAGTTTTTGGTTTCTGTAAGAAAAGCTCTTTAAATGGGTTTAAATGTACTTCTTAGATTTCTTAATAGAAAAACTAGTTAAAACTTGTCAATTATATTAAAGTTATTAAATATAAAAAAGAAAAATTATAAGTAACAAGTTACTAAAATATACATTTCTAAGGTTCACATTATATTTTAAGTTCTTTTAAAAGTAAAATATTTTAGAAGGTTAAAGTTGAGTTAATAAGTAATAAGTTCACGGAACGGGCTATCTATCAGTTTTAATTATAATAGATATCAAAAACAAAATTTTTTTGATTCCCCTACACTTAAAGAAGTGATTTTGACTTGCCAAAATAACGCGACATATCTTGGAGTCATTTTGGACCATAAGCTGTTCTGGACTTAAAACGTGGAGGCGAGAGGTGCGAAGCCACAGATGAGGGTGAATGCGTGTAAACGTGCCATTATCAATACCTAGCGATTCTGTTCTCAAAATGCCAGTACGCTTTTAAGGATTGTTAAAGCACAAATTTTCCTCTGTGAATTTTTAGTCTGGTAAAAGGCTTGAGACGTTCCTGGTATCAACCCACAAGATATGCAATAGATTTAGGCAGACAGAGAAAGCCAAAAATTAGAATCCTAAAATAGTCAAAAATTTAATTTGCCACCACAAACTAAAAAACGACAGCAATTTAAAGATAAAAAGGAGAACAATATTGACAAAAATATGATTTTTTGAATAAGAAAAGCAGTTTAAAAACAAATACCTCCCGACAGATAAAAGCCACGTTTTACAAGGTATTAGCGATTTGCGTACCTTTATATGGTTTCGAAGCATGAGCTTTTGCAAAATCAGGCAATGCGTCGGGAAAACTCCGATGAAAGTATCAAATGAAGGAAGGCATCTAGAAATTTGGTGTCAAAATCTAAAGAATAAATTTAGAAGATTATATTGCTTGGAAATCAAAGTTGGTGAGAGGACCTTTTTTCCAATTATATTGAGTTCTGCCCTTTCGATTTTTTTCTCCACAAGTAGTTCTACTTAAATGTTGAAGAAGGAGAGGCAGATGAAATCCTCTTCTTGAGACTTGTTGATCTGAAAATATAAATGGATGGGTCTAATAGAAGACTTGATATTAGTAAAGGCATTTTAGTTTCACAGGCAGGAGTTAGTAGTTTATTCAACCTTTCTGATAAACATAGTGAAATACAGAAAGATTGGCGAAACGGCTAAATAGCTACGGTACTACAGAATGATCAGCAGAAATATCAGTATTTTTCCCAATAGCAGAGATACCATTGGGCATGGGGTTTAGTTAACCTAGACTTAGAACCAGTAGGATCACTTTGTTAAGGCTAGACCTGATACTTTTAAAATGCATTCTCGATCTAGAAAAACAAAAGCTGAGGTTACTGTGTCATGCCAATATAATGGGACTTCCTTTTAATGACTTCTAAAGGAGCAACTATTTATTTAAAACAACTTTTATTGTATCAAATTTTAACAAAATATCTTAAAAAATGCGACCAAACTTTGATCGTAAGAAGCACTTGAAAATCAGCGAACGGATGTCCGGACATCCCATAAATGATTCTGGCAGCGGTTCTATTTTTGTTGCTTTAGTTAGATGTGGGACCTGGATTATTATATTTTGACTTCATTGACATCCAAAAAAAAGCATATCTATTTTTCTTCGTATATTGTTTGCCTTCGAAAAATATTTAAACATTTTTTAAAGCCACAAACCCGTCAATAACTATGTTAAATCAGTTCTGCAAGTTTGTTCCTATTGCAGCACTGTTTTCTTGCCCATAAGTAAATTTTTTAAACCTTCTACAACTTAAAATTTCTATTCCTTTGCATATGCTCAAATAAATTAAAAAAAAAAAATTTCCAGTAAACATCTAAATCAAAACTACATTATGTATTGTTCAGCGA
This sequence comes from Melanophora roralis, assembly GCA_963583895.1. NCBI lineage: Eukaryota > Metazoa > Arthropoda > Insecta > Diptera > Rhinophoridae > Melanophora > Melanophora roralis. The sequence continues at coordinate 101,913,983 of OY757188.1, read as the reverse complement.
CCACACTAACATATCGTTTTCTTAATATAGAAATGTTCTAACTAAATGGTTTACTCATACATCATAACCAGGAAAAAAATTCGACTAAAAATATATGAGTGAGGGAATTTCTATTTTAAGCCAACGGTATATTTATGCATTAATTTTAAGTGACAAATAAATTCTGGCACTAACATGCCATATATTTTCATTATGGTCGACATAGAAAATCATGTTTTTTATGTCGTCACAAGTGGACTTAAATAATAAAATGTGTCTAATACCACAAAAGCTTACAAGGTTTAAAAAAAAGGTAAAAAACAAAAGTTTAAAAAAAGATAAAGGGGTTCCAAAAATTTACACAAGGAACAAAATTTTTAACAGAAGAGTTCTTTCTGGTTCAATGAGGTTCTTAGCAAAACATTTGGAGCTAAAACGCTTTTAAAGTCCGTAAGTCTCAAAACATTAATATTAGAACAAAACTGAAAAAACTTCAAATTTCGATTTTTTCCACAAGGCAAGTTAAACAAAAAATTAGCTAAAGTTAATAGGTATTTTCAATTAATATGTGATTTTAAATATTTTATATTATATTGTTTTTAAAAACTCTGACATTTATTTATGAAAAATTTTGTTAAAAATTCTCTAAAAATATTAAAAAAAAAAAAATATCCTCAACATTAGTAATATACAAGTTTAATGCAGTACCATAACTTTTACTTGTTACATTTCCTTTTTCTTTTGCTTTGTGACTGAAAACATGTTGGCGAAATTATAACTTATTGTTGCTCTCCCAGTGGCTTTTTACACATATGTTTTACATTTCACACTTACTAAGAGATTATGTGATTGTTTATGATCATTTTGTTTTATATCACATAAACATGTAAGATCGTAAAATGCAAAAGGGTTTACGGACATGATTTTGTGATTATTGTGAACAATGAACAAAACTATTGTTGCATGTGCAACAGGTCCTCCTTTACACTGCAGTATATTGGCGCATGCAGAATGCACTTAAAAGGTGCATGAAAAATATTGCGAAAGTGTGTGTGTGTGTGTTGATCTCGTGCTATGCGTCAATTGTTCATTTGTACATTTCTCTTGTCATCTTTAAGCTTGATTGCAAATTACGACCATATGTCAACTAAAATAAAAATCTTGAAAAGACATTTTTTCTTGCTCCTACATGTAAATGCATACATACAAATGTATTTATGTATTTCTGTATGTATTGTTCCTACGGTTGTTATTGTCCAGTTTATCTGTCACTTGTGATTATAACTCACAAAAATACATATATAAAAATCTTTAACTCTTTTCTGTACCTGAATTTTTTTGTGTAAAAAACGGTAAAGTAAATAGTAAGTGTGTAAATAATAGTGGGTTTTACACTTTCATTTAGCCTTGTGAATAAATTTTTATCATATTAATCTATTTTTATACCCTTCACATAGTGATAGGGTATATATCACTTTGTCATTCCGTTTGTAATTTCTTTATTATTCATTTGCGACCCCATAAAGTATATATATTCTGGATCCTTATAGATAGGGAAGTCGATTTAGCGATGTCCGTCTGTCCGTCTGTCCGTCTGTCCGTCTGTCCGTCTGTCCGTCTGTCCGTCTGTCCGTCTGTCCGTCTGTTGAAATCAAGTTTCCGGAGTCAAATAAAAAGATACAGACCAGTTAATGGTGTCAAACTATCACAAATATCCTGGAGACAATCGCTATTTAAAATCAATAAAATCGGTTCACTATTGACCGAGATATAAGCGAAAACCCAGAGTAACCCATTTTTTTTAGGACAAAATCCGTGTATATATCCCTATATATCTCAGTAAGTATAGTCACTCTTGCCACAAAACTTGGCACGGATACTCCTAAAGAAGGGACCTTAATAATGGAAAAATTTTTTTTAGATAGGACCAGGGGAAGGGGTATTTTTTCTACAATTGCACAAATTTGGTGAAATATTTTATGCGCTATATCTCGTAAACTATAACAGATATCGAAATGAAATGTTCTACAAAAAGTAATTGCACGCTAAGGGCTACGCCTTAGAGAAAAAATTTTTTGGGTGGGGGCAAAAAAAGGGGTAGCTCCCATACAAATCGACAATTATAATAAAATATTCTATAAGCTATATCTGGGAAACTATAACAGATATCGAAATGAAATGTTCTACAAAAAGTAATTGCACGCTAAGGGCTACGCTTTAAAGAAAAAAATTTTCGAGTGGGGGCAAAAAAAGGGGTAGCTCCCATACATATTAACAATTTTTGTTAAATTTTCGATATGCTATATCTCAGAAACTATAACATATATCGAAATCAAATGTTCTACAAAAAGTAATTGGACATTAAGGGCTACGCTCTGAAGAAAAAGATTTTCGGATGGGGGGTGAAGAAGGGGTAGCTCCCATACAAATTAACAATTTTTAAACAATTTTCGATACGCTACTTCTGGAAAACTATTACAGCTATCGACTTCTAATATTCTACAAAAAGTAATAATCAAATAATTCATACATTTTGGTGAAAAACTTGGTGAAGAGCAGGGGAACTAGAACATCTAATAAGTTTTATTAACCTTTATATATGAATAATGTCGAAAACTTTAAAAACTCTCGACCTCAAATCTTCTTCATCTATTTCTATTATTCATACGAACGTTAAAATTTTGTTATTTTTTCTTTAAAACTCGCACAAGGTTTTTTATTATATTATTTGCAGTACAAAATTACTCGGCTGGGTATATTTAAAGACCAATGTGAAGGGTATATAAGATTCGGCACAGCCGAATATAGCGCTCTTACTTGTTTTTATTGGATTTGGCTTACTTGTTACTTGTAACAGCATAAAAATTACTACTTGGCTGCTTAGCATATGACCCTTTTTTAATTAATCGATTAGTAAAACATTTATTTATTAACAAATTAAAATTTATGTTGGCGAGTGTGTAAATATGGAAGCTTGATCGCCCAAAAAATTAAAAATTGGTCTAGTAGTGCCCTGAATTAGTGCGAGAAATTATAAGCAGATGCTCGTCTTTAGATTTCATGATATTACCTTAAATTATGGTTTATATATTGTCACAAAAGCAGCATTATCTATTTATCAATAAAATGCGATACTTTTGTTCTTAAACACGGAAATAAAATAATGCTAACTTTGAGCCTTACAAAATTTCTCGGGGGATTGGTAAAAAAATAGTAGCGGATAGGTGTATCGTTCTTTATAAACCCCTTCGTTGGACTAGAGCTTGGAGTATTAGATCTACTTTGTGGGGGTCAGATATCTTAAAAGTTCATTTCACCTGTACCTTGTTGCCCCATCTATTACATAACTGACAGTCTGGTAAATAAAATAAAAGAAGATATCCAACCTGCTTTATCTTAAATCAGCATAGTACTAAACTCGTCGTAGTGTGCGATTTGAGTGCCAGAAGTGCCGCGCGGCTGTCAGCAAAAATTTCAATACTCCCTAAATAATTATGTGATGTAGCAACTTACATACCGTACGGCAGGCGGTATAAGACAGTTATCCTTAAATCCTCTGAAAAGACGCCAGAACCATACTTTATCCTAGAAAAGTCTATGTAAGTTCGTGTTATAGCTTTTGAAGAGATTACTCTCACACTCTTGGCTCAGAGGGGAACTAGAACCAGAAACTATTAAAGTTCATGAAGAGTGTAACATTTTCATAAAGTTTGCCATAGATTTAGGTCTCAATCAAATGGGAATAAATGAAAATCTGATGTTGTCATATATGCTCCCACACTCTTTTAAGACATTTCCCTAAAAATCTTTGCGCTACTAGCAAATGTGACACATATACCAAGATCAGTAGTAACTGGAAGTAGTATAGTGCTCAGTGCCCCAGAGGGAGTTATATTTAGTGAGCTTGTAATTCTAACAGATGATGGTATCTTAATATATTATTAAAAATATTGATTTAATTTTTAAGGACTTGAATGTATTTTGGTAGTCTATTAAGCGGATTATTTAACGTCATGCCGTCACAACTTATCCAGTCTCTGTTATACTTTTTTTTTAATTTTGTGATATATAAGAAGCCTGCCAATAAAAACAAAAATGTTTTCTTATGTCTTTTCAAAAACATTATTTTTGATCCCTTTTGATAAAATATTTTGTTAAATTTCAAAAATTTTCACCACTTTACTTCTAATAAGAACAAGAGAAGCTCAGTTTAAAAAATCAATGCAATTTTCTAATTTTTCTTGTTAGATTTTCTTCCTGTGAGAACTTTGAACTTTCTTTTTTCTTATTAAATAATAAAAAATATATTTGATTTTTGTACCTTGCTTGTGACTAACAAAACAATTTTTAAGGCAATCATAAAATAAAAAAATCAATTACAAATTTTAAAGTCGTTCAGGACCGACCTGACTATACCCTAAAGAACACTTGAATGGTGGCTATATAAAAAAATCAACCAATAGTTTTTGTGTTAAAAACTCTTATTTCGGGAGGATATTGTTATTATTTGCAATATAAAAAAATTAACCGATTACATTTTCGCCCAGTATACTTGTTGGCGACATAAAGTAAAACATATATGCAAAACGTTAGCAAATAAGGTAACATTCGAGTGAACTATATCCCGAAATCCGGGAAAACATTTGCAAGTGAGCTATGTCAAAAGTTAGAGCAATCACCACCAAAAATGACAAGTACCAAAAAAAAATTATCTGTGCAAAGTTTTATCAAAATGTTTTCAAAATTGCGGCCTATGATTTGATCACAAAAATATATTGACACCCAGCCGCACGGATGGTCGAATGGATATTCTTTAATCGACTCAGAAAGTGATTCTAACTCGATCAATATACATACTTAAAAGTAGGTCTCAGGCCATTATATATTAGCGTTACAAACATCTGCACAAACAAATAATATCCCTACCACGTATAGGGTGTGGGTATAAAAAATATATATGACAAAACCAAACACATGATTCAAACGTCATGCTAGGAGAAAGGTGACAATCCTGAGAAGACAATGAAAATCATATACACATGAGTATTCGAAAATTTATAAGACCGAAAATTAACTAATGCAACAGGAAAATCTTATGAGAAAGCTAAAAAAAATTCAAACACTTAAAGCAAGATGTCAGCACTTTATTATTTGTATGAAAAAATCTACTCCTTCAAAAGTAATTTCTACACTTCAACTACATATTTTAGACATACAAAGACACAAGTGTTTCTATTTAGAAAAGGAAATTATTGTATAGAGTTTTTTCCTAAAAACATGTGGTGTGTGAGTAACTTATGGATTTGATCAAGGGATGTTTATTCATAAGAAATAATTTTTTGATAAATTTCTATGAGCCTGTGAAGATGATGCATATAAAGCATCGTTATTTAAGGTGACAATTGTGGATTTTTTAATTTATTTTGATTTATAAATAAATAAAAATAAACTGTGACTGTAATTCATTGTAAGTCAATGAATAACATGATTTATATGAAAAACGTGTTCATAAACTATGAAGTTAATTATGAGAGTGCACCCTACTACGTAAATCAAAAAATATTAATGTTTGTTGAAAAATAATAAAAGTCTAGAAGATCATCTACAAGTAAGTACTTATAGATTAACGCTTACATTTATAAAAATTAAAAAAGGTATATTGAGATGTTATTTGACAGTTTTCCATAGATATCTGCCAAAAAAGCGTTTTATGAACCCACTAAAAATATTATCAAAAGAGACATAAAATATTTGTTTGATTTGTTTTGATAACCATAATAATTATAGAATTATAGAATTATAGTTCGCAGTTCCTGTCTAATACTGCAAAGTATAATTTTTAGTCGGTAGGTTGTATCATATTCCGCAAATTTTTATTTACTTTTTAAACCACAAGCACCCCAAATGTTAAACTAAATACGTGCACTATTAACACCTACAGCTGAGCCACTAAGGAAATCAGTTTTAATGCAATTTAATAATTGCCTTTTTTGTATAATGTTACTTTGCCACTTATTCATCAATGAATAAATCACGCTGCAAAAATTAAGAGAAAACATGATTTAAAAAATCTTTAATTATGCATTATTTTACATAAATAATTTTTTAATTTATTTTTTATTTTAAGCACTCTGCATAAACACATTAACAGCTTAATATATTTTCCACATATGGTTATAGACAGATTCATATTTATTTTTTTTGATTTTTATTAAAAATTTCAAAGTCTTTTTCTCGTACCTGCACAACAAACAGCACATTCAATTAAAATGCAAATTTGTATTTCTTTTTACCAAAACGTTTATTTAGTTGATAACTTATTTTGTGAGAAAGAAATAAAAAAAAATATTTTTTTAAGCTTAAAAAGAGCAATTTAGTGTTTATGGCATGTCTACAATTTGTTCACTAAATTGCCATTTAATATGTTTCAGTTTGTATTTATAATCTCTGTGTGCCCCACATTTAATGTGTAAACAACCTGTTGCACAAAACGATTTAGCTTTAGATTTTTTTTTAGATCAATTTTTGGCAAAAAGTGGTAATTACATAGGAAATTACTTAATTTAGTTTTAAAATATTTAATGTGTATTTTCAGTTGTTGAAAGGCATCAAAAGGAATAAAACGAGACATTTAAATAAGACTTACGACGTAAAAGATATTTTTAAAGTAATTTGACATTAAAAATAAAGAACAATTTTGTGAGCCTTAAGCATAAATAGCTAAAACATCTAAGCTTGTCCTAGAAAAAAATTAATTTAAAAATATTTACTTAAAGCGTTAAAAAAACTTTTTAAAATTATGGTACTTTTTAAAGAAAAATATCTTGAAGCTTTTATATTTTCACCGCCTTCTTGGTTTGGTTTAATAAAATATTTTTTATGTAATCATGCGTCAATAATTCTCACCATACACATTCGTCGCCTGACTTCGAGGATTTTCGAAAAAATGGTCCAATTATCTCTTGCGTGGATAAGGCACACCAAAGAGTTATCCTGGGGCAATGCAATGGTTATTTTATATTTCAATCGAAAGGTGCGGGCTCCTGAAAACCAAAAATGGCAGGTTTGCTTGTTGACGTGGCTGTTTTAGTTAAAAAAAGCCCCATAGATCCAAAAAAAATGGGATTTATTGTACCAAAACGCTCCAACATCGTTTCGAAAAAGTTTTGCGTAAATCAAAGCCACTTTCTTTCAGTTCTTGAACGATTTGAGTTTCAAAAGGATGGAACTTCAGATCCTTTTCAAAAATTTTATTAGAAATCGCTCATTAAAGTCCCAGTGAGGCTGCTCTTTTCCGTATTGAAAGTCTCGGGTTTAAAGGTAAACTGCTTTTAACCAGTTTAATGTTGTCCGGAGTCCTTGAAGATAAGCTGGACCTTTGCCGTGGGACATTAAAAGCCGAAGCAGTTGTGCGCAATTTTTGCACCCACGAACAAATTTAATTTACACTCACTCCATTACGTATTTGCCGAATACCGATTTTTGAACAAAATTGTTGACCATCAATTACGTATGAATCATTACTCCTAAAAAATTTTTCTACAGCGAACGCACAATGCTCACTCGACCAATGCGACATCCTAAATGACAAATCCGCACAATCGATAATTTCAGCGGCGCAAAACCTTCCTCCGCACCGTTTATTACTTTTTAAAGTAATCGTATTTAAAAATAAAAATTAGCCACCAGACACCCTGTATTTCAACAAAACTTTGCAAATGCCCATTTTTTTATACCCCCAATTACTTTGCCTTATGAAAATATTTTCTTTCAATTTTTTGATACAGCCCCTACACAAAGGTCCTCCCAAAATTAGAATTTTGGGCTATAAATAGCTCGAATATTACTTTATCTTATCAGAACTTTGCACACATTTTTACCTTCTTGGTACCAACTGCTATACTGAATACCATAACATTCTTACTGGTTCTTAGTTAATTAGGGTACTGATTTACTTTGTAGTGTGAAATTAAAAAAATATTTTAATTTAAATTTGTTTCTGCTGCTTGAGTTGAAAAATTAACATGAAAATGTTTTATTGCCATCTAAAATGAACTATTGGTTTTAAAAATGTCAAGAAATCAGCATATTTTTAGACTTTTAAATGAAAATAAATTTAAATACTTTAACTTATATGCATTTAAACAAAGGATAAATTTCCATTTTCTTTGCTTTTACTAACAAGAAATCTTAATGATATTCTTATGATAATTTATCCTCTAGCTTGCCTTGTGCTAACGCTTATAACAAATCAATTTTAAATACTTGCTTTAAGAAGCCAAGCATTAATTGATTCATCGTTTGTCTTGTTAAATTATATCTACAAACGAGATCAACGTGTATGTATTTGCCTACTCTATCCTGCCTCATATAAAATCCTGTGCCCAACACATGCTCATAACTTAAAGATTTTTCACAGATATTATTAGTAGCAGGAAAATATCCATTAAGATATTATGGATTATTGAAAAATTAACTTCGGTTTTCTTTCCTGCAATCGATTTTAAGGAAAAAAAAATCTCTAAACAATGTCTTCGATAAAAACAAACAAAACATTAAATTTCGTTCTGCCCAAAATTTAAATTAATGATCAAATAAAATTATCATAATAATCAACGGAGACATGCATACATACTTACAGTATTTCTTCTTGGCTTGTTTTGTAATAAAAATACAGGTCAAAGCGTGTTTGCTGTACGGCACCTTCGTGATTTCTTGGAAAAGTACTACAAGTACTGGTTTAAATATACAAAATTAAATATTAAAAAAAAACAAAACTTGATACACACAACAATGAAAGCTTTAAGCAGACAAGTAGGTATAAACTACTTTGAAAATTGTAACAATACAAAACAAAATCAAGAAAAGCATGTATCAAAATTATACCTAAAATTGTAGAAAAACAACAGCCAAAATAAAATTAAAATAATTGTACATACATAATGAAAAAAGAAAACTAACAACAAAGCAACAAACTTAAAGCGATATTGACATAAGCTGCTCATTTGAATTTTAAAGGGTTTCCCAGGATGGATGAAACATTAAGGTTTGCTGGCATTTGAGGAGTATCAAAAAAAGTTTCGGCAGTTTTTACTTGTCATGTGATCCTCAACACATAATTCTTTTATCTGTTCTCTCTATCAGAAAAAAAAATTATGCGTTAAAAGTAGTAATGCCCTTAAGGGTAGGACACCCTTTACAACAGGAATAACAAAATCACTTTTTAAGTGGTATTGATCGAATTTGTAGTAGAAAACTCAAGAAGTTTAAAGGCAAAAAACAAAATTATTTCACTAAAGAAAACCAGTTTTTGTTCCTTCTAGTAAACAAGACAAAAAAACTTTCATTTTAATTCTGGGTTAGATAAAATCGCTAAGGACATTAATCAAGGATATTTGCCACTTCCATCCAAAGAAAAGTATGATTAAGAACCAAATAAAAAAACCGGCATTAAAAAGGAGAGAGAAAGAGGGATAGCTAGTGTCTGTCGAATAAAGAGCAAGTTTTGATGAATCTTATGATAGTTCTAGCACATAACCAGAAATTTCATCAAGTCAATGGATGATAAGGCCAATATTTTTGATTTGCTGCCTAGAGAAACCCCAGACAAAGTGTTCTTCAGTTTTAATTTCTTTTTTAATTTCTTCTTGCAGCCTGCAGAATCATAAAGAGTCCCCATTCCATTTACTTGTAATATACTTCACACTGCGGTTCGTCATGAAAGTAAACCTCGCAGTCTGCCCCTTATCTCGTGGCAAGGTTTTATTTATCCCAGAGCCCCGTTTCTATTAAACTCTAATAAAGGCCTTGCGGTTGCTTTGGTGGATTACATCTCAGGGAAGTACTCTGGGCCAATTGCTTCCTTGCCAGCTCAGCGACAACTAAATTATAGACAAGCCGCAATGACCTGGTATTTATCAGAAACTTATATTGCGTTTAGCCATGATCACCCTTAAAGACGTTTACACTCGTCCACAAGCCAAGGCTTGGCTTAGATTTTTAAGTCCTTTTCCCCTACTGAATTTACTAGCTATAAGCATCGGAACCCTCATCACCGCCACAAACAATGACTGGAAAGCATTTCATTCCTTCAAAAGTCTACATAGTAAACTTAATACCTTATTCTATATGTAAATACCAGCTGCGGTATTTATATCTATATTGCAACCATTATTTAAAAACTAAACGTACCTCAAAGAGTTTTTTGAATTGTTTCCAGTCTTCTCTGCCTAGAAATTTTCCTAGTAGGCCATCGTCCTCCTAAGCCTATCTATCTAACTTAATAAACTTTTATTAGGCTTATGTGAATGCGCTGCCCCTATTCCATCTATGAAATACTTAATGGGAGAAGGATGTTAAATGATATCCAGAGTTGCCTGTTGTGCATTCTTCCTCATCCCTATTTTTAAATCTTTAACAAGAGTTTTCTTATGTTATCCCCTGCTGAAGCCTTTTCTATTACGAGATTATTATTCATAAAAATTGATCCTATAACGGATATATAAATCCATTTTGTATACCCGGTTTTAACCTCCGGTTTTTGCCTTTTCAAGAAAACTTTAATTTTAGAGCTATACCTAGATTTCTGGCCCCCTTTATGAGTCTTACGTTAAAATGGTCACCCTTCTAGTACCTTGCGGTAAATAACACTAGCTTAACACTGCTTTTATCCTTTTCGACTCTAAGCCTCCTAGTACCTCGTTGACCTCCAATGTTCACAGAAATGGACGCAACAATCTTTAGCATCGCTATTTCCACACTCCTCCTTAGTTGTTTATCCTTTATAAATGAGCATATTAAATATCACCAGTGAAGTACATATATATTGTGGTACTCAGATAAAAATCATTAATCATTTTGACTTTTTTAACTATAAACACAACAGGCTGATTGATCTGAAATCCTCTGGTTTCGAGGCCCAAGACCTACCAGCCTTGAGTTTACAAATGAATTTCGCCTGTTTTTACTTCAATGGTATAAAATTACCAATGTGATCCAGACTTTAAAAAAACGCGTTAAAAGTAGCAGTCTATGATCCAAAAGACTTAAAAATGTTGCCCGCGTCTAGTAGCTTGTAGTGCTATTAAGTGATAGCTGCCCATTTAACCTATTAATCAAACATTTCTAATTTTTTCACTTCCCCTGTTCTACTTAATTACTCCCCACTAATTGTATATGTGTCCCTGGTTAGCTTCTTTCAATGCGTCTTCTGTGTACAAAAATCTGAGCCCCCTGGACTTCGAGTTTTTTTAAAGCAACGAGTCATCCGTTCTTTAAATCTTTTCAAATATACCTGTGCCCCAAGGTTTTATAGTTCCCTGTCCATGTGCATCTTTTTCTTCCCTGAGAACACTTTTTTACTCAATAAAGGTGATTTATTCTGCTTCAATAAAAACCTAAAAAATAAAAAAAGTTTCCTATAAATTAAAAAAATATTTTTTTAATTGCAAAAAGAAACATAACCTAATGTAGGGTAACCCAAATTTGTCTAGGAAAAGAAACAAACTACACGGATGACCCATTACAACAAAAAATGTTTTAAAAGAAAACCCAAAAAACTTATCATATGTTAATCGACATCATGACCGCATCTATCATTTAAATTTTTTTAACTTAAATTGTTTGCTACAAATTAATTCGTGAGTTACTTACGACTTTAAACTAAAACAAGGCTTTAAGTTAGAGATTTATATTTAATTGTTTTAACTTGCGCCTATTCAAAGTAAAGCTGATGACATTTTTTTTTATCTAGGGCTGATAGTAATATTAAGAGCTGCCAGGGCTTTGTGTTTAAGCTTAGAAACATTTAGATAACAAATCATTTTTTGAAATATTATCATCAGGGAAACAACCTTGGCAACACCATTACGAAATTTAAGTAACCTTATTTTTATCTACACTCTATCATCAATGATATAAAAAAAAAAACTAAAAACGTAACATTTAATAAACTTGTTAATAAACAAAAAAAAAAAAAAATATAAAAACTTAACTTTAATTTTTTGAAAACTTCTTAAGAAAACAACCAAAAAATAAAGCGGTAATAACTTTAACATAAACATGACTTCCTTTTGTTAATAAAAGAGCACTTGTTATGTTTAGGGCCATAAAAAAGCGAAGAAATTATAGAACTTGTATAAGATTCATTTCACGCTTTAACATTTTAATTTTATTTTTTAAATAAAAAAACAAATAAGAGCGCTATACTCGGCTGTAACGAATCTTAGATAACCTTCACATTGGCATAATTTTCAATGCCAATTTGTACCCAGTTCTTACCTAAATTTTTTCAAATTTTGTATGGTTACCCCCTTAGGGGGTGAAGATAGGGGATAAGTATGTTCAAAGAAAAATAAGTTGGGATCAGTCCTGCATTTGATGTATTCAGGGGCACCCTTGAAGCTGAAGGGGGACTTATAACAATTTACCAAAGTTTCTATGGGAGCCCCCTTAGACGATAGAGTTAGGGGACAAGTATATATTAGAAATATGTTTGGGAGGGGAAACTAATGAGGGCCAGTGCTACATTTATTCCTCTAAGGGTGACTCCGGGGAAGCCAAAGGGGTTTTTTGAATTTTTGTAGGGAAATCCTGTTAGAGGCTGGTAATAAGGACTTAATATGTTCCACAAAAATTTTGTGAAAAAAATTAATGGGAGTCGGTCTTACATTGCAGCTAGGTAGAACCAATATTATCGTTTTTAGGTACAAACTTTAGAGAAATAAGCAGAAGTACGCCCTAGTTTTTAACTTATATATCAGTCATTTATCGGGCGATTATGCTGGGCTTAAATAGCGATTTTTTGGGTTTAGGAAATATTCGGGGGGCCTCATAAAGATGATTGCAACCATAACACGGACAGAGGGGCAGACATACAAAAGAACATCGCAATTGATAATCCTTTCTATAAGAACCAAGAAAATATATACTTTATGGGGTCAGAGATGGATATTTAAGAAATAGCAAATGGAATGATAAACTAATATATACCTTTATCATTTATGTGAAGAATATAACAAATCTAATATCTAATACCTTAACCAGAAAGTAACAACTTAATTCTTTTATAATATAATACACATTAACAAAGTTATCAATATAATGTAAAGGTTTATGTATTCCATATTATTAAGATATTGTATGCCTACTTATAAAACATTTTGAATAGGTGTGTATTTTATTATTAATTTTTTTAATTTGTAAAGTTGCAGCACTTGCTACTTTGTTTTAAAGTTTTTTCCCCAAAAACTGGAGATCTTATTTGCCTACTAAAGAAGATTACCCAGATTTAAAGAAGTAAAAATTCCAAGTATAATAAAAAATTCTTAAAATTTGTTTTACGTTGTGTCACTACATATGGCTTTTATGATCTTTTAAATTACTAAATTTCATCACAATTCATTACACTACTCTCTTGGAATATGTGTACGTGCATTTTAAAATATATTGTTTAAACCTGCGATCTCAATCAAAATTCTTTGAAAAGTTTGTGTGGCTTAGATAATGAACATGTATGTGTCGTAACAAGTGTTTTTGATAAAAAAATTAAATCGAAAACAAAAATCAACTTGTTTTGAATTTTATAAATATTTTAAAAGCAAGCCATTTACACAGGTCTTGTGTTTGTGTCGAAACTTGTTAAACAAAAATGTAGTCGTTGCTGTGTTTTGCATTATAAGTTACTTTCTGTTTAATAGTTTCCATTATGGAATTTGGGATTTAGAACTAACTGTAATTTTTAAGATTTTTTTAATTTTTATGCGTAAGAAGATTTACAGGGAAATAATGCTGAAAACATAAACTTCTATATATATGCGTGGTAGGTAAGATGGAAACAAAAGACTTAAGTCACGAACTTGGTGTTAACCATAATGCTTATATAACAAGTTATTTAAGCGTTTTATTTATATAGGTAAGCACTTTGTAAAATTCTTTACTTAGGTAAAACATATGGAAAATTCACTAAGTAAATTCGGCCAAATGATAAAAAAATGTTTTTTAGGAACTAGACATATCAATTATCAAAAGTAGATAAGTGCTAAGCGCACAATTCTATCAGTCTGAGCGATTGTGGCATCGATTTGCACCAAGACCCTGGCAAGTTGGCTTCATCCTACTTTTCTTATCCTTTTCTCAATTTTTGCTTTCCTTCTATCTGCACCCTTTTCATCTGCTTATCCAGGTAACAGAAAAAGAACCGCGATTTTTATTTTCCTCTATCGGCTGCTTATTTTACATAATTTGGTCTAAATTAGCACAACTAGCGCTTCCTTCTTATGAATCTACTTAAGGCGTCAGAAGTTAATTAATTTTTACTGGCTGTTGGCATTAAATATTTAATAGTATGGCATATATTTAAAAGAACTTACAATGGAAAAACAAAATGTTGACTAAAAATTTTACAGTTATTAATAGTTTCCTTTAGATTTGTGTAAAATAAATAACTAAATAAAAATGTACTCATAATAACCTTCAGCTGCGGTAATTATCAGTTTACATAAGTTTAAAATTTGTCACATCTACTAGAGCCCAATACTTTTAATTTTTCTTTAAGACTACAGTTAAATGTTGATGTTACTTATCTCTTGATTTCATAACAGGTAACTAATATGAAGATTATATATTGCAATCTAGCTTTAGTTGCGTTAGTGGGTTACTTATAGTAAGTTCGTCTGTAAGCTTGTTGTCTTCCTGCCTTAGAGCTCAATTCACGTTGACGTTTTATAAGTCCAATATTCCTTCAGAATATCTTAGGCAGTCTCTCATTAGCATTGACTTAACGTAGTTTACTTTTGAGGCTACCTGACTATAGGCATAAATTGCGACTTTACTTTTCCTTGGAACATTCTTTACTATATCATTGCTTGCCCTCAAAGCTGCCAAATTTATTGTCTGGAATACAACACACGCAACAAAAAAGACAATTTGGTGTCCTTTTTTGTAACATATGCCTATATTCACCCTAAGTACGTCAGTGTAGACCGAAAAGCCCCTATATAGAGACTTTTGGATCCCAGCAAAAAAACCTTTCAGGAATTATATTCGGTTATGTTCTTTTAAAACTGTTCTTTCTAATTATCTTTATACATTAAAATTCTTAAGACAAATTTTGCAAAATAAAATTCTCTAATCACAAAAGTCTCAAGTGCCGTGTAACAAGAAGCAACTTAAACCATCTATTTATACAACCTGCCACAACGCAGTTCATCCAAGTACTAGAAATTTCTCCAAAAAACACTCTTTAAATCCAATCTGTCACCTTAAACTGCTCTTTTCTGTTAATTTTTTTCATGTATAGTACACGATCGGGCCCCTCTTAAAGATTTCCTGTATACTTCTCTTCCATGGTTTATACTATTTTAGGATATAAAGCCCCACATTATTTTAAAATCAGGCAGTTGAACCTATGCTATGCTGTACAAGCTTGCAACTTAAATGGGTTGCAAGGGTCCCTAGGCTCATAAAAGTATACATATTCTTATTTATAAACACATAAAATCGAACAACATTGCTAAAGCTTAATCGTTTTCGATTGATTACCACAAAAAAATCTGGTTTTGTTAAATATCAAAATGAAAATTATAAAGTTTTATTTAACCCATAAATATTTTTTGTTATATTTATGTCATTTTAAAGCCTTTTTGATTTAAGCACTCATTTTAAATTTCCTAAACTAAAAAAATAAATTATATTTAAATTTATTGTATTGCAAAATCAGGTATTTGCTAAAAGTTTAGGCAATTATTTTTGAAAAAGCAAAACTGCGGTACTTTTAGGCCTTGCGCAGCTAACATTTTGCAATCTGAAATAGAGATAAAATAAGTTTGATTTAATTATTTTTTCAAAATTTTTATTTATTAAATTAAAGTTAATAGGTGTCATATTTTTAGAATTGTACCATTGGTTCAGTTTTCTTTTACCCTAATTATGTCTATGAACCGGATAATGTGAGCTTCAACTTGTGTCTAGGCTTATATCAAAAGACTTAAGAAACGAACTTTATAAATTTATTCGATTCAAAAGAGATATTCATATATTTTATTAGTTTATTAAAATCTTATTCACAAGAAATTAATTAAATATACTTAAAAATTGGCTGTAAAAATATAAAAAGCGAAATTCCATATTCAAATTGGAATCCTTATTAAACCAAGCAAAACTTAGTCTTTTGATTCGTCCACTCTACCATTTAAAGGCAAGCTTTTTTAATTAAAAATTTTTTAGTCCATTTATAATGCTAATTGTTTTCTGTGAACATGCAATAAATTATCTGACTATGAATTAAACCAATTTTTTAAGATCAAATATATAAAATGTTAACTAACAATCAATTTTAATACAATTTTTTTTTTAATTGTTTTAAATTAACAATTTAAAAATAAATACTAAAAGATACAAAAACTAAAACACGAAATAAAAATAAATAAATTTTAAAGTTTTTGCCATATAAGACGCTTTACATTTTGAATAGTTTTTTGTTTTTTTTTTGTTATTGTTAGTGTTGTTTATGTGCGACATTTGTACAACTGGCAACTAACATGATGGCTAACAATAACATTTGTATTATTATGTTTGTTCAATTGTTGTAACTACTACTATTCTTTTTTTAACCATTTTTGTTAAATTTGTTTTATTTTTATGTGGTGCCATTTACTTAGTTCAAATTGAAATGCGTATGTTATGTTTAAATTTAAAAAAAACACATTCACATGAAAACTTCTGCAAGTATAGCTTGATGATAAAGTTTTTTGGTGTTTTGACCAAAAACTATACATTTACTTTACTAGAAACGTAGTATAAGTTACGTTAAAACTATATATGAAAATATCCCAAAGTAAAATGTCTTAAGGCTGCACCTGCAATTGTATCAATTTTAAAAAGTTTAACAGTTAAAGTTTATTGTTTTTGCGGTTGTCATTGTTGTTAATGGTTTTTGTGTTGTGCGCATGTTTTTAAAGGTGAGTTTTTCCGTACACAACAGTAACAGTTACTATTTGTAAGACAAATAGGGAAATGAAGTGTTTTTTTTGTTAGTTTTGCTGTTAATATTTTCGTTGGTTTGAGCAAACTTGTGGGTTAAATATGGAGAATATCTAATATCAGTGTTTCCCAAAAAAAATATTTTAATGAAGATAATAAAGCCTTTTAAAATGCAAAGAACTATTATTTTTATGAAACTATTACCAATACAAGATAAATGTATAGTAATAGCTTGGTTTTTACTTTTTTACGTTCTTGACCGCAAAGTTATTAAGAATTTTATAAAAAAAAATAAAAATGGTTAAACGCTTTTTGCGCCCACCGCAAATACGGGGTATTATGCGTTTTTGCAGTTGTTTTTAACGCCCAAAAAAATGGTGGAAGAATATCAATGGACTAAGAATCACTTTGTAAATTAACTTAACAAGTCCGTCCGTCGATTGCATTTGCACAAAACCTATTGTTTGTGGTGATGATCGGGTAAAAAATAATCAGGCTTGACCGAATATAACTTTCCTACTTGTTTGAATATTAATTGAATTAGCCACTTGGTGAGGGCGGGGGATCTGTTTACTTTTACATTTTTGTAACTCTTTTTATGCACTTGCATAAATTTTAAATAATAAAACAGTAGTTTAATTTAAAATCCAGCTTTAAACAAAATAATTAATTTTACTTCCAAATAATTTTCTCTTAATTCTTCAGTTTTTAAGAATTCGACCACACGCATATCTTTCAACTTGTAGCTACAAAAGAATATTTATCATCAAATGCAAAAAGAAAATTCTAGTTCAATTCTTTTTATTTCATACAACAAAAGAACTAAATCACAAATCAAATAGAAAAAAAAACACAGAGCATAAAGCATAAAGAATTTGTTTCATAGAAAATTCGAAACAAAAAACTACTGATAATTGCAGAATAAATTTTATTTTTCTTTTTCGCCAAAACTATGCAAAAACAATAAATTATAACAATATGTGTCTTATGTTCTAATCAGAACAAAGAATAATTTTTCTATCAAAACAAAGAAAACGCAGTGGAAATCTACCTGTTGTTGGGTTGAAAAGACAAACACAAAAATACTGTAACAAGTACAAATAGTTCAATTCCTCTATGCTTACGGAAACCTGTTGTTGGTCTTAAAAGTATTCATTGTTATTAATTTATAGTATTGAAAATGTTTAGATCGTTTCTCTTAACTACAATTGTCATTATGTTTCATTGTTTTTCTGCCTGTAAATTGTATTGTTTACATTGATGTCTATGTTAACGTGTGAATATTATTCTTTGTTTTTAACGTATTAATACTTTGGTCATAATATAAAATTTTCCTTAAATTATACAGAAAAGCACTAAGTGTAGGTTTTGGTTTTTCCCCTTTGCGAAACAAAAAATTTTAATATTAGAAAATGGAAAGGAAATGGAATACAACTCTCATGTATGAGCAGGTGCTCCACAGTATATTTTTTCACTACTTGACCATTTACAGGAACGGGCACAGGTCCCTATTGGTGATGATGTAATATCTAGTCGCCCAGATTTACATGAACATCGTCACAATGTGGGACGTGTTTCACTATTCTACCGATACTCAAACGAAATGTGCTCTAATGAAGTCAGGGATTTTTTGTGGTTAAACTCGTGTTTTAAAAAGAGCATACGCATTTGTGGTCAACTAGCCATTGAACCGCACTACGCATTACAGAGAAAATGTATTTTTTAGTCGCACAGTTTGTATGAGAAATAAACTTTTTAAAGATGTCTTTTCTGTCACAGGTAATATCGATCAATTTAAATACTTCGTCCTCTTTCCAATAACTTTTTTTCTGATACCCTGAGTGCGGTTATTTTTTTATAAAAAACTTTAAAACGGTTGGAATCAAGATCAAAAGATTGGTCAGCAACAGTACCTCAGTTCTAGTTTCTATTCGTATATCAACTGCTTTTCTTAGTAAGAAAACTATCACATAAAAACAAATGTGAGTCACCTGTAATGGACTGTCTAGTCTGTTGACCCAAAAATACCTGTCTCAGACAAAATCACGTGCCAGAAAAAAATATAAGAGTTTTCGACTCTGCATCTAGTCAGCTTCTACAAAAGCCTTTAAAAGGAAATTTTATTTTATTGGCATGGGTGCCTAATGAGCTACAACATGAAATAGCGTCTATTATATTTAGCTTTGACCAAGTTGCCTTATTGGTTTCGTATCAAGGTTCTTTAGTCAAGCTTGTGTCAGCGAGTCGGCCAGTGTTTGTATCTACTCAAAGTTTTCAAGAAGAAAATGTAGTACTGAAGAGTTCAGTCCCCTTCTTGTTCAAGTGTTCCCCTATTGTGCCTCAGCAATGCACTTGCCTGAGTTGATTTCTTATCAATGAACCTATACGATAGTGGTGTTTAAATGCATCGCCAACTAATTCATGACTATTCAGCATAAAAGCTGTGATGTAGAGTATAATTAATTGAAAGATCTAAGACCAGCTTAGCTGCTGCTAATGATTCTAATACTTTTACTATATATTCTTTAGTAAAACAGGCAGTTAAGACGGTATTAACCTGAATTCATCAGGTATCCTTCTTCTTAATATTAATATACCTTCAAATCAACTGGTTCTGGAAAAGATTTTAATTTGCCTCTTTTCTGAAAGGAGAGTTTTATGAAATTTAAACTTGCGGTGTCAGCGAGTCAATCAAATTAAGAACAAGATCGCCATTTCCAATAAAACTTGCTTGACCACATAATTCTGATTCGTATTAATGCAAAGCATGTAATTCTATAGCAGCATTCCGCCCCAACTTTTATGTCAAGAAATCCAGATGAAGCCAATGGAGTAAGAGAAAAAGTAATTTAGTCGAGCATGTGTTTCTATTGCATTCCTATAAATTCAATTGACATTTGGGATACTGGGGAAGAGGATTTTGTCCAATCAAGAAACAACACTTCAAACTGCTTTCCTCTTTGAAACTCTTAAAAATTTTTCAATTGTTGCGATTATAATTTGAATTAAAATTTTAAAACTGAAGTTACCAACTTCATTTAAATTAACCCCATAAATTCTCTGGTTTTTTATATTTTTTTGTTATAAAAATGAGAAATGTTTATCTTTAATACTCAAATAAGCGTAACATTAAATTCAGATGGACCACAATAGAATCTTAACAATAGGCTAGATGACCTTTGTGAGCATTATCTGCCAACACTTACAGACGCTTAGCGACATGTGTTACACTTTAAGTTCAGAAACACCAAAAACAAACTAAAACATCTGAGTCTACTCGCTTTCACAGTAACAACTTCTAACAGTTTTAAATAAACGACATCTTGACAAAAGATATTTTAAAATATTTTATTTCAAGAGCATAGTAGATTCTTCATGTCAGTTAGAGCTTAACATTTTTAACCCAAGCGACTTAAAAATAATTTTGACTGCTGAAACTTAAACAAAATGGCAAAAGTTTAAAAAACCACTTACAATTCATAAACATTTAAACTTGCAATTTCATCAAGATTTCTCTTAAGCCATTAAACTTAATTGGTAATCGAATCATTTAAATTTTCCTTTTCTCTTTTTTTATCATATCCAATAACAGTAGCAATAAAACTGTCAAAAACTTACTAAAGATAACATTTTTACTTTATTCAAATGTTATATACATTGTCTTCTACTAAAGTTCTTCAATCTTACTTAGACTTTGGATACGCCCTGAGTAAAATAAAATTTTAGCATTCAAAACCAGTAGCAACTTAAATTAAACTGCTAAAAAGTATCTTTAAATAAACCTTTAAGAAAAATTACATTCAATTGTAAATCTAAGGAGATTAATGCGGAAATCATCAGTCATTTTGTGGTTAAATGAAAATCAAAATAAAAATAGTTATAAGTTATAATGGAAGAAAAACCTCAACATGCATTTAACTCACGACAGGATTTTACTTTAAACAACAATAACAATATAACCAGCGTTGGCAGAAGAAGGCCAGAAGAGGGCGTATTGATCACCATCACAGTCATCATCATAAGTTAATCATAATAACAACTATAGCAATACCGACAACACTAAAAATCAAGTGCTCTAAAAGATGATAGAAGGACCACACCCACTTAAATATAAACTAAGTAAAACTAAAATCAAACAAAGATATCCTATGGCAAATGAGTAATTTCTTAAACGATCAAGTCAACAGTAGCTAAAAACGTTTTCATATTTAATGGTATAGTCTTAGAAAATTATTATCTTAAAGTTTAACATCAGCAGCTAGTTTCATACAAAATATTTGAAATTAACTAGGAATAGAAAACAAATAAACTATCGAATAAATTTTTTTTAGCATAAAAAATATATGAATAAAAATAAAATAAAATGGATGAGCTTGTTTCGAGGGTTTTGCTACACACTTATATATTTTTTAATTACTCTGTGAAGTTTAATTATAGGCAGTAAAGTTTTATCTCGAATCTTTTGGTTTAATTGTACATACATTAAAAGGTTAACATTTTATTTAGGATATATCCTTTAAACACAATGCCAAGAAACCAATCCTACACAAGGATATTTTCAGTGGGCCCATATTTGCATGTAGGATTGACTGCTTGCAATAAGTATCCTAATCACCATATGATGAGGGCCCAAATTTAATTGGATAAAATCACTTTAAATCTTTTTTTTGAAATTTAAGTTTTACTATTTAATCGTAATTTCCATGAAATATTTAAGCCAAGCTAATTCCAACCTAACCTCTCTCTTCTCTACAAAAAGGGTGTTTCCACCATTCTGTAAGATCTTTAAAGCGATCGGAATGTGTTTCCAGTTTTTTAAGCACTTGCCCACCAAGATAAAATTCCGTAATTTACTAGTGGAGCTTAAAGATCTTTATGAATGTTGTCATTTTTCATACACCAGAGAGCGGCTGTTATTTAAATGATACTAAAGGTTTTCTATGCCAAAGTAAAGATAAGTGGCCCTCAGTACTACCAAAGATTGCCAAACAGAGCTGGTATTTAAAATCCCGAATTAGGAATTCTAAAATATGAAATCCTGGAATTTTGAGATTTTTCTACGATCCCGTAATTTTCCTGGATTGAATTTCCTGTGATTTTTTCGACTGAGTCCTAGGATTCGAAATTTATTCATTCCGAAATATCCCGGACCTAACACACAACTTTGAAGTACTTAGAGAACCCTAATAATTGAATACGACTTAAGTTTTCTTCCTCTTTGATCAAAACTGCAAGCCTTTGCTTACGTCTTAAGCCAAATTGGTCATTGAGAATGCTGTTGTCGTTTCTTAGAATCGGATTCAGTTTAATTTTAAGCAATTTCTCAAAAATTTTGACAAAGGAGGTACCGTACTTATAGGCCTGTCAGACTTCAGATTTGAAGAAAGTTTTTAGGGTTTAAATTCATCTTTATTAAGGCAGTTTCGAATTTATTTCTTTGTTGTATTGTACGTGTTTTAGTTTGCCTTAGATTCACTTACGCTACGTAGTGGAGGTTTTATAGGTCTTTTCCTGACTGCCATAGAGAATAGTTTGTCCAAGGATATGTATTTATACCTTTTAAATTTTGCATAAATAATGTTTCTTTATGCATTTCCATCTGATTTCTAAGTTGGTTTAATTATTTTTTCAGCTTAGTTTCAAATTGAAAAAGTTTGTGTTTTTCCTATTCACGGTTGTGTCTTATCTGGGAGGAAAAATGTACAAGGAATCTTGAAATACGTTTGCTAAGATTACTAAGACAGTCATCAGTAGGGACTGATATGTTTTAAATATTTAAGCCAATTTATCCTCATAGATAAGAGAAAATTACTGGTTATGATTTGGTGTGTGCTGCAACTATAAATTGTGAATATTGTGATTAATATTTTGATAAAAGATTATAATTGGGCTTTAGCCTAAAAACTTCTAGACATGTTTCATAGACACGCCAAAATCAAAAATGTCTGAAATTTTCTTCGGGATCATTGTCAAATAGGCTGGTATTCTGGTTGAAATTACATAAAAATCTATTTGATATATGGAATCATATAAAAAATAACCTCTAGCGTTAACAATTTTTAAAGTTATACGACATTAACTTTTAAATATCTTAATGTTACCGCCAATAATATACAGCAGATATACACACACTTGTAGATTTCATTACATAGTTTTAAGTTTGCAGTAAATATGTTTTAACATGTTAATAAATATTTAAATTTTGAGAGAAGTTAGCATATGAGTTTATGATCTACAACAAGGCATCTATGGAAAATTTATTATTGTTTTTTAAAGGGGACTAAAGGGGTTTTTTGGGTACAAAGGGCCCTGTAGAAAATATATTTATTTCTGTTATAAGTTTAAAAGGCTTAACATAGCTTAGAAATACAATATATTGGAGCTTAAGGTTAATATAATTGGGGTATTCAAACAGTATACTATCAAGTCATATTGTCTTAAAATTTTAATATTTTTCAATAGCTTAAAAAAATTGTTGCTGTGATTAAAAGAAAAAAGTTCTACGTTTATTGTTTTGTCAAAAACAGTAGAAACCTGAGCCGAGCGGCCGAAACTCTTTAGTGAAGCCGTTGATATAATTAACAAGTCGCTGTCATTAATTTTAAAATATTTTTGAAATTAATTATTTTTCTCTTTTCTCCAGCAGCTGATTCAAATTTAAAATATGACATATGACTTTAAGACTACCTTGTGAACACCCTAAATATATAAATTCAAAAATTAAAGTAAAAAATAAAAGTTAAAAAAATTCGTTTTTTAAGTCTTTCTATCGTATGAATGTTTTGCTGAGTTTACGCTAAATAGAAAGATAATGCCCCCTTGATAATATCGTTCACTTTAATGTTTTTTCTGATTATCATATCATATCATTTTATTGATTTTCCATTTGATCTAACTCTGTAAAAAAATGAATTTGTTTGTCATTGGTAGCCGTTCGCATCTCTATAGCATTTGTGTACTCTTCAATACTTTACAAGTTTTCCAAATCGAAAAGTTCAGCTTTGCTTGTATTTATTTTTTTTTTCAGCTTATGCGAGAATTGGCAAGTGATCTGCAGTAAAAGGAAACAGAAATTTTTTAGATGAAAAAAATTACCATATGATAATATTATTGTAATAATTTTTTTCTTTTTTATTACTTTTCAGTGTTCATAGATCTTCTTGTTTATAAATGCAAGTACTTATACACATAAATAAACTAACTTTAGAGTAAGAAAGAAAAGAAATGCTTACTTATACCTATGTATATTGAATTGAATATGGTTAGATATGAAAAAGTTATCGTTTGATATGTTTGTAAAACTGACACTGAGTAACAGGAAAAATGCACAAGTTGCACAAAAGAATAAAGCGAAAAGTGGAAGAAGAAATGTATTTTTTTAATACTAAAAGTAAAGTACATACACACACACTAATATACACATTCATATATTACATAGAAGTTTGTTAATAAAATGGGAAGGTATGCCAAATTCAATTGATTGCGTAATGAAATCATAATATTATTAGTTTAAATTATTAAAATTTTGCAAGTTTTTATATGTTGGGGTTGTTGTTAAAAAAGTAAAATTTTACCTCTTTACACTCTCTAAAATTTCCAAAGGTTGGCTTTCCCCACATTTTGTACTATTTAAATAGGTGTGGGTGGTCGCTTTATTACATATGCAATAATAGATTTGACTTACTATCTTATTGCAAGTATGACTAAAAGGAGTTTACTTGCTCTTTTTTTTCTATTTAGGTATTTTTTGATACAAGAAATGCATCAATTTTTCCTTTAAGGTGGCATTTTTCTATTGGCTTGAATTTTTATTTATTTAGTTTTTGGTTTGTTTAAGCATATTTTAATATCAATAAGGCAAACGAAAACTATGACTATGATTATTTTAATCGTATAAAAATAAAAATATGCATAAATCCATTAAAATAACAAGTGAAACTTTGTTAGTTTAACATTTTGTTATGTGTTTTGTATTGTTATATGGTTAAAACTTATTTACAAAAAATTCCTAAAGAAAAAGTTTAACATATGGGCATTTCCATGAATATGTCAACCACGGCTTAAAAAATAAAAGTCACCGCAACTTTTTTTTAAATATACCAAAGAGCAAAAAGACACTTAAATTTTATCATGTAAAAGTATTTATAGCTAATTATATTTTTAAAAGAGCAAAAATAGCAAATTAAACTGGTAATCTCTTTGATCAATTTCCAGAATTTGAAATTAACTATTTTCTCTTAACTAGTGGCTAAATTTAGGTAATTGTAATATTCCAACTATACTTTAAAAATAATGCTACAACAACAATGGACAAGTTCCATTATGAAATTAAAAATGTAGAGTTCGAATAGCGGTATTTTTTATAGTTTGCTTTGAATGATATTTTAATGTCACGTACGTAATGCAAAAACGTTATTTGTCGTCACCATTTGAATTCGACCGGCCGCAAGTATTTTAAAATAAAAGTGCAAAGCAAGATAAATCTCGCAAACAAATATTGATCGATTTTTTTTTTCAAATTTGATGCAATAAAAATTCTATAGTCTTTCAAAGTTTGTAGCATACGATATTGTAAGTAACATAATTCAATTTAATACTTTCAAATTCCTTTATAATTATAATTATTTTATTAAGATGGGTAAAAATAGCTATGAGACTACAAAGAAATGGAGGGAGGAGTTGAAAAAAAACGAAGAAAAAATAAAGAAGTACCGGAAAAAGGAGGCTGAAAGACAGCGTATCTATCGAAAGAAGTTCGCAGATGCAGCCAAAAAAGACAAAAAAATGATTCAAGAAAAAAGAACAAAAGATCGCATTCGGCAGCAAATGCGGAGGCAAAAAGTAAAGCAAAGTCTAGGTAACTTCAACCCTGGCTCTTACTATAAATGCAGACAAACTTTGGGGAAAGCTGTAAGAAAGGCAGAGAATGCTTTACCAATGGGCACAAATAAAAAAATGAGGTAATTAATACTTTATATAAGAAATATGTGAAATCCACAGAATGTGAACAGGAAAACCCCTCTGGCCTAAAAGAAAACATCAAAATAATCAAAGAATTCTTCTTTCGAGATGAAATAAGTGTGCAATCTTCTGGCCGAAAAGACACAGTAATTTATGAAGGGGAAGAAGTTGCCAAACGCTTTATGCTTTTGACTATTGGAGAAGCCTACCAACTATACAAAAATGAATTTAGCGTAGAAAGTGTTGGAAAATCTTTATTTTTTCAGCACCGACCTAGCTATGTACAATTAATAGACAAAATGCCGCACAATATGTGTGTTTGTAAATACCACGCAAATTTTGCTTTTTTGTTGGAGGCCTGTGCAAAAGTTATACCAACGTTTCCAGATACGTTTAAAAAGTTCTTACAATCAGTGTGTTGCAATGTACTGGATGAAAATTGTATGACCGATAATTGCAAGAAATGCGTGCGAGATATAGAACACGATTTGATTCCTTTACATTTCCATACAGAAATGGATAAAAATGTGAAATGGAAGCATTGGAGAAAAGTTGATAACCGTTTAACGTTAAGTTATACGATAGCTCCATTGGCAGAGCTTATTTATGAAATAGAAGCTCAACTGCCGATTTTCAAACTGCATAGCTTTGTAAAGCAATGCCAGCAAAGATATTTTAACTATAAAAGGATAAATGTTAAAGCTAATGAAATGAAATGCTGAAAACTATCGTATAATTAATCAAAATGAAATTCAAGATGCTCACTTTAGCTATCAACAGATCACTATTTTCACGTGCGTTGCTTGGCTTCTTGGAAAAAGTAAATCGTTTGCTATTATTAGCGACAAATTAACACACAATAAGTTTGATGTTTACTATTTTATTACCAAAATTATGCTTAAAATAAGCGAACAATATGAAGATATATCGTCTATTTACATATTTTCTGATGGGAGTAGCGCTCAATTTAAAAACAAATTCATTTTAAAAAGTATTCCCTCTTTTGCGAACAAATTTAGCTGCCAACATTTAGAATGGAACTTCTTTGCCACATCCCATGGTAAAGGTGCAGTTGATGGAGTAGGTGCTACTGTTAAAAGAAAGGTCTGGCAAATTGTAAAAGCAAATAAATTAATCTTGCCAAATGCTTTCTCATTTTATGAATGTGCTCATAAATATGTGGAAGGAGTTAATTTGTTGTATGTTGCTACCGAAGAGATTGAAGGGTTTTCTCCTCATCTCCATGAAAAATGGCAAAATGTCCAGCCCATTCCAAAAATAAAAAAACTTCATTCGTTTACTTATCATGATAATCAGTATATAAATGTGTCTCGAACTGCGTATTCAGTAAGAGAAAAAATTAAAATATAATAATTAAGTGGCAGCGTCCATGTACATAGTGTATAGTAAGAAATGAATTTAACCTTTTATTGTTTTTATTGCTATTATCACCGAATAAACATTTTTTAATTCTTTTTAAATTTGTTATGTATACATATATTTAAAAAACCTATTTTTTTTTCAGGCAAATACTATAAGAGAAAAATCTGTCACATACGGTATGTCACGAACGATATTAAGATTTGTTCGTAACAAAATCATCTAAAAATCATTTTTTATTTAAAAATTATGGATTATCAAGGAAAAATATTTGGCTTGGTGTAAGAACTTAAAGAAAGGAAAAAAACTTTTACAATTCGCAGATTTTCGTATATATGTGCATGCACCTCGACATCACTTCCGTTTTTTGTCACGTACGATATGCACCTTTTTCGCCCGATATTTTGGCCGGCAAGGTTTTCAAAGTCATGATTTTTTTTTTAGATTGTAGTACCCTCTAAATGTAACATATTGACGAAACAATTTTTCAGTTACCACTCTTTTTGCAAAATCTACACCACTTTGTAGGCGTACAAATGTCACGTACGATGACATGGAAATGCCCATATGCAAAAACATATGCATTGTCGATACAATTTAAACATAAACAAAATTAAGGCATAATTTGTTAAAATTTTTTCTAAAAACCATTAATCATTTGTTAAAGTATATTGCGTTTATGGTAAGGTTTACCAAAAAAAATTGTATGAATTTATTTAAATGTTAATAGTCTAGTGCCTTAAGGATTTGCAATTCATGTGAGCTGGATGCTCCATATATTT
Organism: Melanophora roralis; assembly: GCA_963583895.1. Taxonomy (NCBI): domain Eukaryota; kingdom Metazoa; phylum Arthropoda; class Insecta; order Diptera; family Rhinophoridae; genus Melanophora; species Melanophora roralis. Next base: position 101,885,901 of record OY757188.1, on the reverse strand, counting down.
GGGACTTTAAGCATCATATTTGGGAATTGATGTTTTTACTTTAAATAAAGGTTGAATTTTAAGTTGATTACTTTTAAACAAAAAAGTTTTTTAAATTGTTTTTCAATAAATATTTCTCGTATAAATTATCTTTTTACTAATTGTTATAGGATTTGAATTGATTTAAATTAAACAGATATTTTTTTAAATACAAAAAAAAAAAACAGTTTTCAAAAATATAAATGTACAAATATTCAGGCTTTTATACATTCATCTGATTGGTTTTATTAATTTGATAATTATATGACTACGAGCTTTGATTTTAGGTATGTGACCTATGGCTGAGCATACCTGGCCTAACCTAAAGGTTCGCTTTTAATAAAGCTTTATTTCAGCAATATTAGGTAGAAATTAACATATTCCCATAGAAAATAATTTAGTGGTTATAAGTAACAATAATAAGTTGGGCACTTACCATTAATTTACTTTTGGAAAAGTATTTTGGTAAATTTATTTTATTGAAGTTGCTGACATAAGGCACCATCTTGCTAAATCCACAGGTATAAAATGTAGGGAATAAGCTAAGATACAAAAAGCATTTATATGGCCTAATGTTGAGTTTACAATTATTAGTCAATCAGCGTAAATGTTGTTTCGAGCTAAGAAGGACAATAAGGACCATTTCACGAGGGCACTGAATATGGTTTTGAATATCAAATCTATTACAAAATGCATACTTGTGTCACTTTTTCGGTCAAATGCCTTCACGCTACGCTGGAATGAGTTGATGGGGTTAAAAATTGAACCATAAATGTATTTTAATACACGAGAGGGCTATGCGAAGACTATAAAATTGCACTGGATAAATACTGGACTGGCAGTCCCATTTGAAAGGGAATCTGGGGAAAATACTTGATAAAGCGGGGGCAAAAGGAAAAAAAACCTGAAAAAATAAAACATATAATTTATCTACAATTTATGTAAAAATTTATATTGAAATTGGTTTAACATCTATTTTTAAACAAAATTCATTTAATAAAAAAATAGAAAAAATTAACATACCCATTTATAAATCAATTAATTTTTGCTTAAAACTTTTTTTTCAAATAAAGTTTTTCTTTAAACACCTTAACACCCGCATTTGGTATTAAACTTAAATTTTTTTCTGTGCTGACCCACCCATAACATCGAAAATCTTTCAATATCTTGTTTAAATTTCGCTTTTGTTAAATCATTCCTCAAAAAAAAATGCTTTATGTTTGAATGTTTTTTTTTGTTATTGGTAACACAAATATGCTTTCGAGATAGAGTTAAGTATTATTAAAAAAATAAATAATAAATGATTTTTGTTGTTAAAACAATAGCAACAATTGTAACTTAAAAAAACAATTAGCTTAAAATATTATTTACCCTACAGACTAGATGATGAAATTCGAATGCAACCAACAATGGACCACCTGTAATGATGCGGGTGGCAATTTGTTAAGATAATTAATTTTCCATATAGACAGGTAAAAAAATTTATGGACAAATTGTTGTAGTGTTGTAGTAATTTTGAAATGCATTTTAAAGATTATCATGTTAATGTGCAATAAGCGTGCGGGGTATTCAAGCTTTTTTTTTTAAATTACAATACTAATTAAAAAATGTTAAAGATTTTAGGCAATAATATGTTTTTAATGTTACTTTTGTAAAGAGATTAAAGACAGGTATGTATTGAAAATATTTTTTATTAGTGCTGGTTAAAGATTAAAAAATGCATTAATCTCTGGAGAAAGCTAATATTTTATTTATTTAAAATCTATTGGGGAAAATTACAAGTTAAAAAAAGTAATTCTTTATAAAAGAATAGAAAAGTCGATTTGTCGAAGTTTCGAAAATGTTTAATTTAAGTTTTTTTTGTGGAACTTAACTTAAAATACCAAGGAGTTTTTTATTATTTTATCTCCATTTTAACTGCAAGCAATTTGGTAATTTTGTCATTCAAAAGTCATTTCCAATTGAATATGTGGTGTTTTATCCAATGAGGTAAAAGAAAACCAAGAGTAGTCATAACCAATTATAAATAAATCCTAGACTTACTTACCTACATTTAATAGTAACTGCTTTGTTGTCTTTAAGGCAGTTGCATCTTAAAATTCATCACCATGAGCCTCCCACAAACTTTTTCTAAAAAAAGTCTTTACGCTTTTTGCTTTTAGTAATATTACTCTGTTGTTATTCTTGACTCTAGCTGTTTGCCTAGCCTTAAGTAAGTTCCATTTACCAGAACGATCGTTCGCCCTAGAGGTGGGGTTTACAAAGTCCTTTTCCACCTTGAAACTGCAAATATCAGCCCCTACAGTGCCACCTTCTGTCATTGCGAAGCTTGGCTACCAGCTGCAGGCGTAAGTTTGTCTTATCCCCGGTCGCCATAAGATCCATTTTTTATTAATAAATTCCTCCTTTATTTTAGAAAAACTACCAGCTATTTTTTACTTTTCCTTCACTTTTTATCAATATTAGTTACATATTCAAAGAGAATGTGGCTTTTGGTGTTCCCTTTGGCTGATTTGTTAACACCTGTTGTTTTCCAATATTGCAAAAAAGTTGCACTATAAGTTCGGAGCGGTTTCTTTTTATTCAAATGAGAGTATGTTATCACTTAAAGCCATTTAATGAAGGCAAATAAGTTTAAATTGGGTTTTGTAGGCCGACAAAGTTTCCAACAGTTTTTTTCTTATCTGCGGGTCAACAGCGGCTTTAAAAGTCGATGAAAACGCGATATTTATCTCTTTGTTTTTTATGGAGGATTTTCAGTAGTTGGCAAAATAAAAACATTAAGTTACATTGAATAGGATTTTTAAGTCCGTCAAGTTTGGCTCTAAATTTTTCGCACAATATGCCACTAAGAATTCTACAAGCCATGAAAAGGAGACTCATTTTGCGAAAATTAGTGCCAATAGCTTTATTTTTCTTCCTTCTGCCTCCAGATGGTACAGGCAAGCCGATGCATTCATCTTCTCAGCACTTCCCTTCTCTTAGAAATGAAGAAAGCCTAAAGTAAGATAAATAAGGGATGGTTTAAACAAAAACATTAATGTATTTTGATAACTTTAAACTTGACAATGAAAAAAAACTAAGCTATTTATAGTAATAAGAAATCAGTAAGCCAGACTGTGACGGGAGTACAGTAAAATAAGGCTGACAATGGGGACGATCCAATATATAGACGAAAAAGTATTTGAATTTAAAAATTTTTGTTTTATTTCCTAACTGAAAAAATAATTTCAGTTCAAACTCTAAACTTATTGTTTGAGGTTTTGCTGAAATGTATTTGTTGGTAGCATTTCGACAGATATTTTTCTTCTTGGCAGCCTTGTGTAAACCTTTGTCTTGACGAAATCCAAATCAAAAAATGTTCAAATTTTCATATGGTTGGTTTTAAATACTGAGTTCGACGTTTTTTAAGATGTTGATTTGTCTCGTCGATGCGTACAATAATTGCACATAAGTTAAAGAAAGTTCCAAGCCTTGGCATTAGGGTTTTTTTCCTGGACTTTGTTGCTTCCCGGAAAACGGGAAATCAAAAATTAATTTTCCGGGAATCCCGGGAACCCCGGGAGATAAAAGTAAAGCTTAACAATTCAGTCAAGGGTACACATAACCCGGTAATCAAGGCGAATTCATAAACTTTTCCCTCTGAATTTACTTTTTGTGTTTGAACGGTGGATTTAAAAATACATTAAAAATTTCATACAAATTTATATGTTAATTTAAAAAGTACGAATGTCAAATTTATTATAGTCAGCTGTGCTCTTGATATTACCAGTTTGACTATACCCTGATTGCAATTATGAATAAGTTTCAATAACTGTAGAATGACACCAGCCGTAAAGTCTTTGTTAGGCAAAAATCCGATTTTGTTTCATAATAACGATCGTATTTATAATAATTATAGTAGGCTTATTAAAGGATTATTTGACAATACGCATAGACATCTCTCAAGTAAGCCCTTAATTACCATACTTTAATTTTTTAAGATTATGGGGGCTAGTATTTAATGTTTTATAAACCAAAAATAAGGAAAAAGTAAAAAAAATTGTAAATATGCTACGAAAATACTTGAAGAGCGAGGTTTTCTTATGTGCCGGGATTTCCGCACAAAATTTCCGGAAAATCGTGAAAGGAAAATTGACGAATTTCCCGGGAATTTTCGGTACGGGAACTCCCGGGAAAAAATCCTACTTGGCATTGACTATTAAACAACTATAGAGCTAAGGGTTTTACTACACGCTTAAAAATATTGTCAGTTATTCTGAATCGCGATATTTATTGAACACTTAGTATGTAGAATTGCTAAATCGTAACCCCTTTTACAAAACAACCCAATTTAATTAGATCCAAGATATTGACCACGAATTACAGCAGCTAAAAATATTATAGTTTTTTTAAGAAATTTGTTTGTAAAAAAACAACGAAAATACCGCTGTGATAAATATTGGACATTTACCATATTCTTGCGATTCATCAATATTTTAAAAAGATTGCTTTCCCAATATCACAACACATTTTGAACGTCTGTCAGTGTCCTAAATATTTTCTAAATAATTCCGCTAAAAATAATTTTTTTTTTTTATAAATTAATTGCTTTAATATTATATTAAATCTTTCAAAAAGATGTCTCTGATAGTATGCGATCTTAAGATCACCCCTTTTCATATACAAATTCACACGTATGTCCATATCATCATCTTTTAATTGAAATTCGAAAAAATTATTCCGTCTCAAATTTTAACACGAAATTATGACGTTTCATAAATTGAAAAAAAAAAATTAATTACATTTTTGTATAAAAGGATTAAATGTAAAATGATCAAAAAACTAAGCGAACGTAAACTAAACCGCAAAATGTTACAGCTACAAAGATAAACAGAAACAGCCACATGGTGTCGAAAAAACTGCAAACCAAAACTGACAAGTTTAAATGGTCGAAAACGATTAAACCAAAAATGATGTGCAACAATTAACCTGCTCTCATGAAAGGCCAAAAATCATTTAAAAATATGATTTTCAACAATCAAGAAAACAAAACAACAACTTGGTTGCTGACAGACTAGTATAATGTAAGATTTCGTTTAAACCAAATAAAAACCAAGAAAATAAAATATCATAAACCGCAATTTAGACTCATATTTAACATTTTTATTACATTCTTGGCTTCTTGTTTAAGAAAACCATTATAATCTGATTTTTTGTATATAAAAAAGAATATCTGTTATATTTTTGGTTTTTAATATTTTTTTGTTCTGTGTTTTATTCATTGTCATTTTTTTGTTTTATTTTTGAAGAGCATGTCTTAAATTTTGTCATGTTGTTAAATGCTTGTCGGCTTTTTCATAATATTAATGAAATCATAAATGACATAAAATTTCAACAATTCCTTTTTAACTGAGTCATAAACTAAGCAGAACAGAATGAACTACAAAGAAAACATTTATCAACTTGAAATGTTTAAAATAAAAGTTTTTGAAATTGAATAATAAACCCATGTACGTATGCATGTATGTATGTACTACATGCATATGTGATTTAAAAAAAAAAACTTTTTTTTAAGTTCTTTAAATGTATTTTTTTAACATTTTGCTTATGTCATTGTAAAATTCCATTGTTTCATTAATCTATTTTTATGGTCGTATTGTTATTGATCAATCATCATAATGAATGTTAAAACAAGTGAACTTAAAGCGAAATAAATAGACATAATTTTAAAACAAGTGCTTTTAAAATTTTGTTTCCTTTATATTGGTTAACAGGTGACATTTTGTTAAAAAAAATGACAAGCATTAATCAATTTTGGTTACACTGTGTTATATAGAGCCAGTCATTTTAACATAAAAGCAAATAAGGTTTATACGCTTTAAGCTAATATTTACAAATTAAAATTTATTATGTCATTGTACCTAAACAATTGTATGGAAATATTAAAAAAAAGTTTCTAAGCAATTGCCTATGCTTTTAGGCCTAAGGTTTTCCAAATAGCAATAAATAGCCATAGATCACTTGTACAGTTTCATCTAACAACATATTTAATTAAAATCATAACCGACACGTCGACATTTGCTGATGACACTGCCTTTCTTAGTATTCATTAAGACCCTAAAGAGGCTTCGAACCAGCCACGGCAACACGTAGCTCAAGTTGAGAAATGGAGAAAGTTATAGGAAATAAAAATAAATGAACAAGAATGTACACACGTAACTTTTACTTTACGCGAAGAAACCTGCCTTCCATTCACTATTGTTAACCAAATGGCGCCTCAATTATCCAAGACAAAATATCTTGGTATTCACCTGGATCGCCGCCTCACATGGAAGCCTCATATAGATGCAAAGCTAACGCAAATGAAACTTAAAGCTGCTAAAATACACTGGCTAATAGGTAGAGACTCTATACTTCATCCGGATTGTCAATTTCTACGATACAACTCAATTTTAAAATCAATTTTGTGTTACGGTACACAATTATGGGCACTGCGTCCGCCTTTAACATAGAAAAAATACCACGCCGCCAAAATAAAATCCTAAGAATGATAACTGGTGCTCCGTGGTATGTAAAAACAGCAAAATCCATAAAGATCTAGAAGTTCCACCAGTTAAATACGAAATCCTAAATTATGTAAACAAGTATTTAAATAAGCTGGAAACACATCTAAGCTCACTCGCTCGGGACATCTTGCATTATAGGGGGCACACTCATCTGAAAAGGAGGGATACTATTGCGCTTCTATGAAGCTTAATAATTCAATTATAAGAACTAAAATTTTAGTCTAAGACTGGCTGGATTGCTATTAACTACTTAGTCTTAAGATTTGAATACTTTTTTTATTTTGCATAAGCAACGATTTAATAATAAAATAGGAAAAAAGAAAAAAAAATACTGAGACTAAGAGTCAAGTTGTCGCCTTACAAACGTGCATCCTATGACCAAGTTATGTTGAGCTTTGATACACCTAACTATGTCAATGCATATGACACCAGCACCCTCCGTCAACGCAGAATGGTCCGAATATTTTTCGAAGAATTTTCTCCCGAATTTTTCTCATCTCCTTGCGCAGGTACTCATGCTTTAGAACCTAGTTGGGCATTTTGCTTTGCCGCGCAAATTCCCTCTTTTATCTTAACTACACGTATACAAAGCATTAGAAATTTTTAGTCAGTCTCAGATGAGTTTTCAAACAAAGCGGTCGATTACCGCTTGTTTGTTCAATTACACTAGCAACAATATAGAATTAATATTATCTGAAACTGTACATATACAAGAACAAATGCATTAGTATTAGTGTGCTATCACTGCTTTAGAACCATATAAAAGCACCGCAAATATCAAGGTCTTATAGAGTTATTTTTGTCTGCCATGAGGTAGCTTTGCTTTTAAGAACCTTACCTAGTCGAAAGCAGAATCTATTGGCAAATCTTGTTTTTGCTTTTATTTAAAACTGCTGTTGTTCGTTTTGTCTGTGGCGTTTCCGTAGTTTTCAACTTCCACTGTCTGCCTTAGTCTACTGAACCTTTTTTTGTGCCGATACCGTCAATTGGGTTTTATCTAAATTTTTTAAGCGAGCCAACTTTGGATGTTTCTTTCTCAATTTTTTCAAAAAAAGAAGGAACTGCTCATAGTTTTTATCCAATGAAGCCGATACCGTCGAAGTAAGCGACCAACGTGTGCTGTTTTGTGAAGTTATAGTATGTCAGTTCTATTTACATTAGCGTCTCATATATCCTTTTCAAAGGGAATATTAAAAAAGTCACACGAAAACTGTATCTTTGCCTAAGATTTCGTCTGGTACTGAAAAACTCAGAGAAATGCCTATCAGTTAAAATCATCCTGCAGAGTCTTGTTATTTTTGCGTGCATATTAAACTCGGGCATAGCAGGAACTACGTTTGAACGTATAGCGCAGTCAAAAATCGGCCTTGTATTTTTAACGCGTGAGTGTTTTATTAAGAGGACGCAGAAAATGCTTGGCGTAACTGAAAAATATATGAACATCTATTGTGTAAGGCGTCTTAGAGCCTTTTTTCTAAATTAAAAACTGTATTAACAAGGAAACTGCAAATTTAAGTATCGTTAAATTATTCAATCGATTACTTCAGAATTAAATATAAATATTTTTCTTCTGCAACCCTTTATTTATCCACAAAACAAATCTTTACCCAAAAATATATTTCAATACACCCAAACAAAGCCTTTGAACAAAAAACTCCATGTTATGCACTTGTTCTTACAAAATTCTCGCACAACCTTAAGCGGATGCACGCTCTATTATAAACAGACAATACATTAATATTTAACAATAAAAATACGTAAATGTGTTGTGAGAAATTTTAAACAAAACCCTTCGAAAACGACCGGTTAACAAAAAATAAACCTGCCACAACATGAACACAGATCATGAGAAATTATTTAAAATAAAATACGGGGTTTTAACTGCCTGTACAAGTTCCTACTCTTACAATTGGCTCATTGAGGATGTTGTATTGAAAATGTTTCAACAAAACAAAAGCAAATATTTTAAAACAATTTAGTTTGCAAAATAAAAAAGAACTAAACGATAACACCAAAAAACAAGCATGAACGATACGTGTAGTGTATAGCAATGAGGAAACGTACAAACCTGAGAAGAATAAATTGATGTGAGGCTTGCAAAAAAGGACGATTATCCTGTCATTCACTTGTTGCTTCACTTTACATATACACACACAAATTAATATTTATTTATTTTTTTATTTGTTGTAGATTTTGCTTGATTGTGTGTAAAATTTGACACGGTATACGAAAGTAAAATGCAGGAAGATTCAAATATTTCAATCAGACAGGTAGTTGATTTTAATTTTTGTTTTAGGTGTACGTGACAGTAAAGCAGTGAGAAAAATTATAAAACTGAAACAGGTGGAATGAGTTTTAGCCAAGCAGAGGCGTAGGTAAAAAACATATTGGTGCTCAGTTGATTAGAAAATAACAAAGGAAATGCTGGCAAATAAATTTTAAAAAACACAAAAGACTTAAGACACAAACTTGAAAACCAATCAAGCCTTAAAGCAAAATTATTTACAAATAAAAATTGCTTAAGTTTATTTCGATTAATTTATTTGTTAATGACATTTTACTCCATTGTAGCTGCCACCTATCTTCGTTGTATTTTTAGTTTGGCTACGCTACTGTTAAATCCTGTTATGCTAAACTCTTCATTTTTTGTTGTTAATGTGGCTGCTCTTATTTACCATAAAATGCCGAAATTTTCACATCTTTAAAATTTGTAATATTGCATTGTTATGAATGAATTCCCACTGTGTACAAAAAGAATAATTCTTTGTGGCAGCCAAACTAAAAAACTACTCTTATCAAGCGTGTGAACCTGTTTTTACCGTAAAATTTTCTTAACAAATTTGCTAACCGAAACTCAATTAACTGAAACAAAAAAGATTTTAAAATGTTTTGCAATCTTTCTTAAAATTCTAAGAAACAAAAAGAGAAAAATATTTTACTATTTTTATAAGGTCAAAATGACAATAAAAACCAGACCAGAAGATGCTCATGATATTTTATTCCAATTCGTGCTTTTTGGCAATTTATTTAAAATTTGCCTCTATTTGACAATAGAGATGGTTTTAGTTATTTTTTAAGTGAAAAGTTTTTTTACCTGAAAATTTAATTTTGTATAAACAAGGTTGTTTATTTTATCTTTTATAAGTTTAATATTTTATTATTTGGCAGTTACAAGGTTTAAATCAAAAATATAATTGGCATGCAAGACTAATTCCCACGCAGTGATAAGTTTATTTAAAACCAAATTGAATGAAAAGTGAAAATATTTTCAAAAAGTCGTGTTGTTTTAAATTTTGTTTCATTTAAAAGGTAATAAATTAAATAAAAACATTTTTAAAATGATTTTGTCTATTTTTTAAACTACTAACATAATTCTAATTTCACTTTTAAAATTCATATAGAAAAGCAGTTGAGTGAGATTTTGTTAACTTTTTTTTCAAATCATCTCTAAATACTGGAGGTACGGCCAATAATGGAACAATTTTGTTTAGTCATTAAAATTACAAAAATTAACCTGCGCTTGCTTTATTTCCCAATATTTTTAGATTGCCGTTTTAGAGATCTCTATAACACTTGCTGAAATAACCCTGCGGGAAATGGGTGTCAATTGGTCGGTAAAACCGTCCTGTTACAGGTACAAAACATGAACTGGATAAAAGTTGTTGGTCGTGATCGGTTAAAAAAGCACACACCAAGTAACTGGTTAAAAGGCACTCAATAGGAAGGGGTTTTTTATAAAAGCTTATACAAAAAATCGACCAATCCCCACCGCAATTAAAAAGCTGTATAACTGCACAAAATTTAATAGAAATATCTTTAAATAGAAGGAGCGCTATATTTGGCTGTGTGGAATCTCATAGGCACTTCACATTGGTCTTTTTCCATACCCAGTCATATATTACAAACAAATTGTTTTTTAATCGTAAATATCAAAAGAAATTCCGTTATTTTAAATTGTTATTCGTTAGCTGTTATAGCTTCCGAGATAAAGCCTATCAAAATCCTCAAAAAATGTTTCGTTCGTATGGGAGTTACTGCTCCTTCTGTTTTTATCAAAAAAAGTCCGCTGTTCGCGTCAAGTTTTAAAGCAAAAGTAGCTATATATATGGGGGATTTCATGTCAAGTGACCCAACTTTAAAAACCGATGTCTTTCGATTGGAAACAAATTTTGACCAAAGTAAGTTCTTGCAGAGAGTAGCATAGACAAAATTTTTTAACACGATCGGTCAAGAACTCTCTGAGCTAGAGGGGTTCAAAATTTGACGTTTTCGGCAAATAGGTGTTTTTTCTCATACATGTAGTTTGTTACCTTTTGCTTTTAACAAATTCGTCCCAAATTCGTTCCAGAAAAAAATATTTTTAAAATTAAAAAAAATTTTTTTGTTATTTTTTTTATAAAATAATTAGAAAAAAATTTTTTTTTTTCAAATATGCCCATTTTTTTTTTTTTTTTTTTGCTCAGAAGAAAGCTTTGGTCTTTTGCTTGAAGAACTTGGAGGACGCTTAGTGGAATGCGAGTGGGATATCTATAAAAATAAATGTTTTGTAACTCAAGGCAGAGGTTTTCCAATTTTCGCGTATATTCTACTTTAATTTTTTTGCTATTTATGTAAAATTTTCTCTTAAGCTAAAAAAAAAAATTATTTTATGCTAAGAAACAAAATAATTTAACCTTTCCGACGGTATGCATTGAAAATATTAACAAAATGTGTTCTGACATTGCCATATAAAAGTGATTTTATTCTAGAGGCCAACAATTTTGTTGGTAATGCAGTGTCGAGTGTATGAGACTTTATTTGGTACTTGCATACCGTCGGAAAGGTTAAATTATTTTGTTTCTTAGCATAAAATAATTTTTTTTTTTAGCTTAAGAGAAAATTTTACATAAATAGCAAAAAAATCAAAAAGAATATACGCGAAAATTGGAAAACCTCTGCCTTGAGTTACAAAACATTTATTTTTATAGATATCCCACTCGCATCCCACTAAGCGACCTCCAAGTTCTTCAAGCAAAAGACCTTAGCTTTCTTTTGAGCAAAAAAAAAAAAAAAATGGGCATATTTGGAAAAAAAAATTTTTTTAATTTTATAAATATTTTTTTCTGGAAGATTGAAGAAAAAGCTATCGAAAGTATTTGGGACGACGTATGAGAAAAACACCTATTTGCCGAAAACGTCAAATTTTGAACCCCTCTAGCTCAGAGAGTTCTTGACCGATCGTGTTAAAAAATTGTGTCTATGCTACTCTCTGCAAGAACTTACTTTGGTCCAAATTTCTTTCCAATCGAAAAAAAAGTTGAGTCACTTGACATGAAATCCCCCATATTGATTTATGTAGGAATGTGTGCATGGGTTTTGTGCTCAAAAATAAGTTGTATTTATATCTCGGTCCGTAGTAAAATATCTTGATTTTTGAAATAGGGTTCCGTTGAGATATATTAATGTTACATAAAATTTAAATTGTGGCCTTTTAAATCTGACTCTGCTACGGAAACTTGATGTCAATAGACGCACATGGCTAAATCGACTTCCCTTTCTATAACACTTTTTGGAGCTTAAAAAGAATATTTTCGAAATTACAAGTGGAGTGACAAACATGTAAACTATGAAAAGGATATACAAACGCAGCCTATATACCTAAAAAAAAGATAGGCAGACAGACGGACAAATAGACGAACATACTATTATAAACTCGGAAATTGATTTTGATATAATCTGTATAATTAAAGTTGGGTGTCAGGTTTTTATTTTTAACAAAGAAATAGCTTACACATGTAAAGAAAAGGCCATGACACCAACCTCGATGATGTGGCGAACGTATTCGCTCATAACACATGGAATAAAAGTCAATCAGAAAAAGAAAGAAACCACACTGTAAGCCATTGCTTTAATATTATTGAACGAATCACAATTTATAACGCCGGGTTGCGTTTATGTTTGCCAAAAACTAAAAATAAACTGCGCCACCGACTGACTTTTTTTAATGACCACCATGGACCAGATGTTTAGGATAAAAGTCAATGTCGGATGTGGCGTCTTGGCTGCATTTTTTAATTATTAAAAGTTTTTCTTATTTATGTATTTGTTTTTATAAAATAAAAAAAATTTCCTTTTTCGAAACTATGCATTTTAAAATCAAGCTAAAATATCTTAACTTTTTTTATATGACGCTTAGAGCTTTCTTGACCGTAGCCTGAGTGCCACCAATATAGTTATCAGCCCACGTCGTTTCCCCAATCAAACCCTCTGTATTATAAGTCTTTATAAAAAAAAGTAAAAGTTTAAAAAAAAAACAGTCTCTAAACAGCAATCGCACGTCCTTAACCTCTGCTTATTTATTTATAAATAACGTAAACCCAAGGCGAATTCAAAATATTGTCCTCTGCATTTTTTTTGTGTTTGAACGGTAGAAGGTCAAAAAAATTTCAAGTTTAGTTTAATATAAAATTTTTATAACGTGAAATGTCAAATTGATTTTAGACAGCTGGGCTCTTAATATTACCTGGTTGAGTGTGCCCTGCTTATAAATATGAAATGGGGTGCATTATTTTTTAAAAAATAAAAAATAAATTTTCTTTTTCTTTAGTGGCGCTAAAAGCTTTTGTCTTATGTGCTTTACCCAAAACCAGCTTCGTTCAATTCGATTTTTTACTTAAGTTATTTAAGTCCTTACAAAGGGGTCTTAGTAATCGAAACATTTATAAGACATTGCCAGCCATAAAAAATCCTGCAGTGAAATTTTCTTATTGACAATTGAGTTTTATTAAACAATACAAAAATTAAATTCCTGGATTTAACATTATTAAATTATTTCAATAAAAATATCATTTTGGAAACAACGTTAGTTACGTGTGATATTTGCGTTCACTAAAAAAGATTCTTTTAACAATAAAAAAGAGTTACGGTGCTATTGATCGTATTCGCTGTCAGCATAAAACCCATTCAATTAACAGATGCCTAACAGCTGTTTTAATTTTGTTAACGTTGACAACCTGTCAAATTTTCAATCTGTTTTCAACTATAAGTTCACTGAACTCTACAAAACACTTTTAATGCTTAAGGAAGCAGGTGCATCCTATGAATTGTAAGGAATAAGACAGACATAAAATAAAAATCAAATAAAATTTAAAGGTTTTTATAATTATGATCCTTAAACAAAATGAGCTTGTATTTTATTAAATTCACTTGTTCTACATATAAATAGCATAATGAATGATATTAAAACGTTTAATGAATTAAAAAAAATCAAAATTATTCCCAAGAAGAACAAAAGCTACATCCAATGCAACTATTTACAAAAAAAAAGAAATAAAAAATACAAAACAAGAGCAATGACATTCTAAGAGTCTCCTAAAATAGCATTAAGAAATTCTAAAGCACGTATCAAACTACAAATTAAAAAAGAAAAGAGGCGAAAAAAAAGAAAATACTTAAAGGAATTTCCGGTTGCATTTCGAAAAAGAAACAAAGAAAATGCTACGAGACACAGGAAACATATGCGCCAGAAATACCAGACTAAAACACGTAGATTTTTATTTTTACAATAAAATTTAATAAAAAAAACAAAAACCAATCAAAAAACAATTGTTTAATGCATAGAATTGTTTTTTAAATGCACGACAATCAAAGTGCGATTAATAACACAAAAAGCGGCTGCTTTTAAAAAACAATTGCATTATTAAACGGAAATCTTATTAGTTAATCGTACTTAGACACATACCTACATACATACAGACATATTAATTTACCCCAAAATAACAGACATATTTAAAGTTCCGAAAACTTAAATATATTTGGAGACACTTTTCTTTGTTTGATTTTATAAAACATCATTAAGTTTTAATTTAAAAGTTAAATTGAAACTTGGCGGCATTTGGTTGTAAAGAAAATATAAAAGAAAATTTACAAATAAAAAAAGGGTTTATTTATGCTACAAAATCACGTTTGTCTTGTGGGTTTAATGAAAACAATTCAAATCTATTACACTACACCCATAATTAATTACACAATTGGTGGATGGTCAAGTTATTTTGACGCGTGTTAGTTAGTATTTGAAATTTTAATATTTTAACAATATTTTAAATATTTAATAAAAATTTACATATTTAAACATAAAATTGTATGTCTAACAAACATTAAACTTAATAGTTGTAAATTCAAATTTTTTATCAAGAATTTTACGGTGACTCTTTAAGACTCAAATTTAAGTAGTTCATTAACTTATGTAAACTGTCCTTTAAAAATATTAATTAGTTCATGTTGTTGTTTTACCCTTAGAAAACCAATTTGGTAAATCATTATGGAATACACGTTCTCATTACAAGAAGCAAGTAATAAAAGAAGCTGAAAGGCATATCCTGCTTTAAATTAAATTCCAGAATTTTAATTAAATACTCAGAAGAATGTCTTACTCTAGCCATGCTGTCTGGCAAGTTTGGAAAAAACCTTTGTTTTTTCTTTGGAATTTATATTGGGGGATTTCCTGGAAAAGAGTTCAAAGAAAATAAGAAAGTTCTAACTGGTCAACCAATACATTACCTTAAACCAATATTTTGGCATTTAACTACAGCTTAAATACCTGTTAAATTCTTTGATGAAAAAAAATTTGTTTCAGGGAATCTCTTCGACACGTTAGCATGTTTTCTCTAGTCCAGTCTACAAGAGCATACACAAAATGGCAGGGGCTCTTCAGACTTTAGAGCTAAGGAGCAAACTGTAGCATGTAGAGGGGGGAAGCCACTGCTGAACGTAAAAACAAGAAAAGTGCAAATATAGGGCACTTTTACTGTTAAATTAAAGCTGCCAATCTGCAATATCTTATGAATGCTACAAACAGAAGCCACGGATTTATGGCGTCATTGGGCGAGTAAGGAAGGGACTTAAAGCTAAACCAAATAATGCTTATTTATCACAATTCAAATAAGCGGCATCACTTTAATACCAATTAGAAAAACTTAAAGTAAAATCAAGCTCAAGAAAAATCCAAAAAAAAATGGACACATGAGTTAACAATAGAAGCCCCAAGGTCAGGTGAATTCAATGGCTTAGCTATATAAATTTACAAAAGGCATAGGTGGTAATAGTGAATAAGTCTACGCCAAAAACCAGCGTTGAAGGAAAAACTGTCGACATACCCTTTCATATTGTCAAGGTATTAGAAGGTATTAGAATAAAAATCTCAGTAAAGCTGCAGGAGTGTGTGAACAGAGACGTATTACTCTGTTTGATATGGCAAACAATGTAAGATCCCCATCTTGCACAGCGTAGTTTTGTTTTTCCTTACTGGCTTAAAGCCGAACAAGTGTTCTGTTGACCACATTAAGAGCATCAGAGTGTAACAAACAGTATGAGATAAGAAGGGGTCTTTTATCTCCCTTTTTTCAGTTAGATTATTCATTTGATTTTACCTTTTTCCTGCACCCGAAGCTCTATGACTAGCTGGTTATCCAACGCGTGTGTGGGCTGACTTCTCCTCTTTCTTCCCTGTGGATGCCAATTAAAAGCACTGCTAGTGCTATCGTCAATGGTCTTCGCAACACATGACCAATTAAATGTTTTTTCCTTCTGAGTGTTTTAAGTGCATTTGGGTTTTATGGAGGTAATTTCTACACTGTATTGAGCTGGTTTAAGAATTGAAGAGCTGTCATCATTCCGCTTAAGACAAAGTTATGCAGTTGTAGTTGAAAAACTGCATATGGTGGGCATCTAATGGGCATTAGCAACGGACATGCTCTTAGAATTCATTTGGCCACAACTTTAAATTCATGCATTACTCGTGGTAAACGTTTAAATGCTTTGATGTTTATTGCGAGTTTGAAAGAACGAATTGAATTGAGCTGAATAGGGTGCGTAAACTATTGCTAGAGCTGAAAGTTTTTTAAGAGACTAAAAATGAGTAGTTATCTAAAATACACACCATATTACTCTGGTAGCAAAGCCGTGGATTAGCTTCCTTCCAATATGTCTATTCTAGCTTTGTCTACAGCATAACAACCACATATTTAGGGCTGTAATTTAGTCCAATACTACGCCCTAGTTTGCCTAGTATCAATTCAGGGCTCGAAACTCTGCTGGGCTATTTGATATTTCCCTTATTTCCAAATCCCTTGGCTTAACCCACGCATTCATTGGCTCAAATAAGGATGGCAAAAACTTTTGTTCAAAAGATTTTGTCGTTTTCCCCTTTAAAATTTTCCGGAGCCAAACTTGTTCACCCTATCCACGTTTGATTTGTCGATTGGGTCTTATTGTAAATTTGGATCTTGAAGCCTCTCTAAGATTTTGGACTTTATCTTTTACCATGACACATGACTCACTAACAAGTGGACCATTAGTTCTCAAACTTGTAAAATTTGTCAGCTTACTTATGGTCTTACTGGCAGCTCACGCATGATCTTACGGGCTCTTTTCCAATATCAGTAGGTCTAAATAAAGCATGTTTCTTCATGATAGCGACTCAAATATTTTTCCTTTATTGTAATCAGTTTTGCTTTAAAATGTTTAAAACTAAAATCTACCTTTTCTTAATTCAAACGTTACTTTTTTGTCAATTGTTAGATCGCCCATAACAATAATTTTACGTGGATGAATTTCACACAAAATTGTTTAGAAGAGAAAACAAATCGATTAAATAAAGATTTTGGCTAAAGAAAACAGCAAATACCAGAAAAAATCAATTTTTACAAGGAAAATAAAACAGAGTTCACTTCCATTTGATTCCAACTTAGCACTTAAATTGAAAATCGTAAACAAAAACGGCAAATTGTTTTAAAAGAAGAAGAACAAAAGGATGATAAGACTTAAGATAAGGACATAAATATTTTCATTTTTTGCAAATTTGGTTCTTATGGCCTTAGAGAAAGATTTTAAAATAAAAAATTTTAAATATTTATTTCCTTTATGATAAGTTTCCAAAGAAAGTCATTGTGTCCAATTTAAAAAGAAAAATGTCCTTTTTTAACAAGTGCAATACTTGCTTATATATGTTTTTGTGTTACACTTCCGGTAGGCTATAATAATCCTTTGCACCTTGCTAGAAATAAACACCTTCGATGTTTTGTTTTTTATTAAAACAAAAACACGTAAATAATTAAGTTAACACTGATCCTTGAATTTAAGGCTTCAATAGGATATTTAATATGATTGTCATGTTCCTGTCTCTACTAGTACCTGTTTGGGAGCATTTTTCTTATTTGCGTTGTCCAAAAAACTTATATTAAGTACCGCCACCTTGTGTGCTTAGAAATTTAAAAACGATATTTTTTTTGTTTGTGTATTTTTCTTGTGACAAGACTGGGGTCATTTAGACAGTCTTATAGCTTAAAATATCTAAAGTAATAAAAATAGGAAACAAATACGTCAAAACATGTACTTTGACGCATGTCGCTGGTAACACCCCAAACACACGAATATCGTAATGGTCTGAAGCTAAAAAACCAGGCACAAATAAAAAAGTTTGTTGATATTCATCTAAGCACCCTCATAGTGTAGATTCTGTTAATTTTTTGTTTTAGTGGTGGTAGAAGTAGTTGTTAGCATTGTTAAGACAGGCACGAATTTGTGATAAGACATGCTAGACTAGGCACGATCCTTGACGACATCACTCACAATATTAAAATTTCTTTAAGCTGGCAAAGTTAGGAGATAGTCATTATTGCATAAAAAATCCTGCAGTGAAATTTTCTTATTGACAATTGAGTTTTATTAAACAATACAAAAATTAAATTCCTGGATTTAACATTATTAAATTATTTCAATAAAAATATCATTTTGGAAACAACGTTAGTTACGTGTGATATTTGCGTTCACTAAAAAAGATTCTTTTAACAATAAAAAAGAGTTACGGTGCTATTGATCGTATTCGCTGTCAGCATAAAACCCATTCAATTAACAGATGCCTAACAGCTGTTTTAATTTTGTTAACGTTGACAACCTGTCAAATTTTCAATCTGTTTTCAACTATAAGTTCACTGAACTCTACAAAACACTTTTAATGCTTAAGGAAGCAGGTGCATCCTATGAATTGTAAGGAATAAGACAGACATAAAATAAAAATCAAATAAAATTTAAAGGTTTTTATAATTATGATCCTTAAACAAAATGAGCTTGTATTTTATTAAATTCACTTGTTCTACATATAAATAGCATAATGAATGATATTAAAACGTTTAATGAATTAAAAAAAATCAAAATTATTCCCAAGAAGAACAAAAGCTACATCCAATGCAACTATTTACAAAAAAAAAGAAATAAAAAATACAAAACAAGAGCAATGACATTCTAAGAGTCTCCTAAAATAGCATTAAGAAATTCTAAAGCACGTATCAAACTACAAATTAAAAAAGAAAAGAGGCGAAAAAAAAGAAAATACTTAAAGGAATTTCCGGTTGCATTTCGAAAAAGAAACAAAGAAAATGCTACGAGACACAGGAAACATATGCGCCAGAAATACCAGACTAAAACACGTAGATTTTTATTTTTACAATAAAATTTAATAAAAAAAACAAAAACCAATCAAAAAACAATTGTTTAATGCATAGAATTGTTTTTTAAATGCACGACAATCAAAGTGCGATTAATAACACAAAAAGCGGCTGCTTTTAAAAAACAATTGCATTATTAAACGGAAATCTTATTAGTTAATCGTACTTAGACACATACCTACATACATACAGACATATTAATTTACCCCAAAATAACAGACATATTTAAAGTTCCGAAAACTTAAATATATTTGGAGACACTTTTCTTTGTTTGATTTTATAAAACATCATTAAGTTTTAATTTAAAAGTTAAATTGAAACTTGGCGGCATTTGGTTGTAAAGAAAATATAAAAGAAAATTTACAAATAAAAAAAGGGTTTATTTATGCTACAAAATCACGTTTGTCTTGTGGGTTTAATGAAAACAATTCAAATCTATTACACTACACCCATAATTAATTACACAATTGGTGGATGGTCAAGTTATTTTGACGCGTGTTAGTTAGTATTTGAAATTTTAATATTTTAACAATATTTTAAATATTTAATAAAAATTTACATATTTAAACATAAAATTGTATGTCTAACAAACATTAAACTTAATAGTTGTAAATTCAAATTTTTTATCAAGAATTTTACGGTGACTCTTTAAGACTCAAATTTAAGTAGTTCATTAACTTATGTAAACTGTCCTTTAAAAATATTAATTAGTTCATGTTGTTGTTTTACCCTTAGAAAACCAATTTGGTAAATCATTATGGAATACACGTTCTCATTACAAGAAGCAAGTAATAAAAGAAGCTGAAAGGCATATCCTGCTTTAAATTAAATTCCAGAATTTTAATTAAATACTCAGAAGAATGTCTTACTCTAGCCATGCTGTCTGGCAAGTTTGGAAAAAACCTTTGTTTTTTCTTTGGAATTTATATTGGGGGATTTCCTGGAAAAGAGTTCAAAGAAAATAAGAAAGTTCTAACTGGTCAACCAATACATTACCTTAAACCAATATTTTGGCATTTAACTACAGCTTAAATACCTGTTAAATTCTTTGATGAAAAAAAATTTGTTTCAGGGAATCTCTTCGACACGTTAGCATGTTTTCTCTAGTCCAGTCTACAAGAGCATACACAAAATGGCAGGGGCTCTTCAGACTTTAGAGCTAAGGAGCAAACTGTAGCATGTAGAGGGGGGAAGCCACTGCTGAACGTAAAAACAAGAAAAGTGCAAATATAGGGCACTTTTACTGTTAAATTAAAGCTGCCAATCTGCAATATCTTATGAATGCTACAAACAGAAGCCACGGATTTATGGCGTCATTGGGCGAGTAAGGAAGGGACTTAAAGCTAAACCAAATAATGCTTATTTATCACAATTCAAATAAGCGGCATCACTTTAATACCAATTAGAAAAACTTAAAGTAAAATCAAGCTCAAGAAAAATCCAAAAAAAAATGGACACATGAGTTAACAATAGAAGCCCCAAGGTCAGGTGAATTCAATGGCTTAGCTATATAAATTTACAAAAGGCATAGGTGGTAATAGTGAATAAGTCTACGCCAAAAACCAGCGTTGAAGGAAAAACTGTCGACATACCCTTTCATATTGTCAAGGTATTAGAAGGTATTAGAATAAAAATCTCAGTAAAGCTGCAGGAGTGTGTGAACAGAGACGTATTACTCTGTTTGATATGGCAAACAATGTAAGATCCCCATCTTGCACAGCGTAGTTTTGTTTTTCCTTACTGGCTTAAAGCCGAACAAGTGTTCTGTTGACCACATTAAGAGCATCAGAGTGTAACAAACAGTATGAGATAAGAAGGGGTCTTTTATCTCCCTTTTTTCAGTTAGATTATTCATTTGATTTTACCTTTTTCCTGCACCCGAAGCTCTATGACTAGCTGGTTATCCAACGCGTGTGTGGGCTGACTTCTCCTCTTTCTTCCCTGTGGATGCCAATTAAAAGCACTGCTAGTGCTATCGTCAATGGTCTTCGCAACACATGACCAATTAAATGTTTTTTCCTTCTGAGTGTTTTAAGTGCATTTGGGTTTTATGGAGGTAATTTCTACACTGTATTGAGCTGGTTTAAGAATTGAAGAGCTGTCATCATTCCGCTTAAGACAAAGTTATGCAGTTGTAGTTGAAAAACTGCATATGGTGGGCATCTAATGGGCATTAGCAACGGACATGCTCTTAGAATTCATTTGGCCACAACTTTAAATTCATGCATTACTCGTGGTAAACGTTTAAATGCTTTGATGTTTATTGCGAGTTTGAAAGAACGAATTGAATTGAGCTGAATAGGGTGCGTAAACTATTGCTAGAGCTGAAAGTTTTTTAAGAGACTAAAAATGAGTAGTTATCTAAAATACACACCATATTACTCTGGTAGCAAAGCCGTGGATTAGCTTCCTTCCAATATGTCTATTCTAGCTTTGTCTACAGCATAACAACCACATATTTAGGGCTGTAATTTAGTCCAATACTACGCCCTAGTTTGCCTAGTATCAATTCAGGGCTCGAAACTCTGCTGGGCTATTTGATATTTCCCTTATTTCCAAATCCCTTGGCTTAACCCACGCATTCATTGGCTCAAATAAGGATGGCAAAAACTTTTGTTCAAAAGATTTTGTCGTTTTCCCCTTTAAAATTTTCCGGAGCCAAACTTGTTCACCCTATCCACGTTTGATTTGTCGATTGGGTCTTATTGTAAATTTGGATCTTGAAGCCTCTCTAAGATTTTGGACTTTATCTTTTACCATGACACATGACTCACTAACAAGTGGACCATTAGTTCTCAAACTTGTAAAATTTGTCAGCTTACTTATGGTCTTACTGGCAGCTCACGCATGATCTTACGGGCTCTTTTCCAATATCAGTAGGTCTAAATAAAGCATGTTTCTTCATGATAGCGACTCAAATATTTTTCCTTTATTGTAATCAGTTTTGCTTTAAAATGTTTAAAACTAAAATCTACCTTTTCTTAATTCAAACGTTACTTTTTTGTCAATTGTTAGATCGCCCATAACAATAATTTTACGTGGATGAATTTCACACAAAATTGTTTAGAAGAGAAAACAAATCGATTAAATAAAGATTTTGGCTAAAGAAAACAGCAAATACCAGAAAAAATCAATTTTTACAAGGAAAATAAAACAGAGTTCACTTCCATTTGATTCCAACTTAGCACTTAAATTGAAAATCGTAAACAAAAACGGCAAATTGTTTTAAAAGAAGAAGAACAAAAGGATGATAAGACTTAAGATAAGGACATAAATATTTTCATTTTTTGCAAATTTGGTTCTTATGGCCTTAGAGAAAGATTTTAAAATAAAAAATTTTAAATATTTATTTCCTTTATGATAAGTTTCCAAAGAAAGTCATTGTGTCCAATTTAAAAAGAAAAATGTCCTTTTTTAACAAGTGCAATACTTGCTTATATATGTTTTTGTGTTACACTTCCGGTAGGCTATAATAATCCTTTGCACCTTGCTAGAAATAAACACCTTCGATGTTTTGTTTTTTATTAAAACAAAAACACGTAAATAATTAAGTTAACACTGATCCTTGAATTTAAGGCTTCAATAGGATATTTAATATGATTGTCATGTTCCTGTCTCTACTAGTACCTGTTTGGGAGCATTTTTCTTATTTGCGTTGTCCAAAAAACTTATATTAAGTACCGCCACCTTGTGTGCTTAGAAATTTAAAAACGATATTTTTTTTGTTTGTGTATTTTTCTTGTGACAAGACTGGGGTCATTTAGACAGTCTTATAGCTTAAAATATCTAAAGTAATAAAAATAGGAAACAAATACGTCAAAACATGTACTTTGACGCATGTCGCTGGTAACACCCCAAACACACGAATATCGTAATGGTCTGAAGCTAAAAAACCAGGCACAAATAAAAAAGTTTGTTGATATTCATCTAAGCACCCTCATAGTGTAGATTCTGTTAATTTTTTGTTTTAGTGGTGGTAGAAGTAGTTGTTAGCATTGTTAAGACAGGCACGAATTTGTGATAAGACATGCTAGACTAGGCACGATCCTTGACGACATCACTCACAATATTAAAATTTCTTTAAGCTGGCAAAGTTAGGAGATAGTCATTATTGCAAAAGAATGATTTAATTAAATGCATATCTATGCAATTGAATGTAAAAACATATTTTGTTACAAAAATTTCTTTAACGTTTATCAGGCAAATTGGTTCCATTTTATTGTGAGAAGATTTTTATTGAAGAATTATCTTTGTTAGATTTACGCGTATATAAAATGATTAAACCAATTAAATTTTTGTAATGTTTGTAAGGAATATTATTTGTTAAAAAATTTTTCAATGAACTTTCATTTTCATTAAAAAATTTTAAGTTTTTTTTTACATCCGAATCGAAGTGCTGTTTTCGCAAAAGAAAAGATCGAGAGGCCCTTGCAGCGTGGTTACCGCACTCAAAGCTCAATTTTCTCAAAATCAAAAAAATTTTAAAAGCAATGTCAAGCTTTTCTTGTTCTCAATAAATATATGGGTGCGACGAATACTATATATTCTTCACATTGGCATTTTTGTATACCCAGTCATATGATGTAGCCAAGTGGTTTTCGAACTGCAAATATCATATATGAATTCGATAGCTATCTTTATTAAAAAAAAATTAAAAAAACTTTAGCAATTGTATATGCGATTCTACTTTCAGGCTCCTATCAAACAATGTTTTATTTAAAAAAAAAATTATAATAGAAATACCTTGTAGTTTTCCTTAAAAGTTTAGTGAAATGATTCATTTGTTTGGGTGATATCCCTGCTTCTATCTAATGAATTTATTTTCAGCATTTAGACATTGTTGCACAGTCTTATTTATAGGAAATTTGAAGTCAATTTCTGTTTTAGGTTTCGAGAAATAGAGTATCGAAAATTTCATAAAATTTATTTATTTGTATAGTGGTTACCGCTCCCCCTGCAACTATCCAACTAAAAATTTTTTAAAAAATGTAGGCACTGTTGTACAATTACTTTTTATAGAACATTTGAAGTCGATAGCTGTTATAGTCTTCGACATGTAGCGTATCAAAAATGTTTTAAAAATAGTTGATAAAATTTTAACGTTTTTTATGATTTATGATATCATACCTTTACAAACTGTTTAACGAATATTTAAATTTTTTTTCGATCGTGCGCTTTAATGACAATTAGAAAAGAGAAGTTAGTGGTGCCCGTACTAAACTACTGGTGGACATTATAACAAAATTTCAAACGATAAACCGAAATAACAACAACAAAACATAAATGACAAAGTAAAAATAATGCAGCAAACGGCAGGCATCCGACTTGTGTCTCTCGTTTGCTTTGTCTTTGCAACTATTTGATGGTTGACCGATTCTAAATGTCAAGTTATTTTTATCCTTTAGGAAACTATACAAAAGCATTCCGTCATTTGTAGCAATGTGCACAACTTTGATAATTTGTAATTACAAAGTTAAAAAAAAATACATAAAAAACTTGTGCCATACACGAGAATTAATTTATAAAATTTTCTTTCTTTTAAGCAAATGTGGGTTGTTTTTCCAGCAAATTTACTTAAAAATTCACTTTGCATATTGTATCCTGTTTAAATATACGGGTGGCAGGCAGACAGTTAATAAGTAACAAAGTTTTTCCTTTACATTTTAGCATCAGGTTGTTATTTTTGTGCGTTTTTTTGTAAGTGCCATATGCTCTTTTGAAATTCTAGTGGTTAACAATCAGTCAAGAGGAACAAGTGCATAATTTTTTGTCTGTTTGTTATTTTTGGGGTGGTATAATTTTATCTAAGAGATGAGTTTGAAATTAAAATATTAAAAAAAAAGTATATTTTTTTAAGTTTCTATTCAACTATTTATGCAAGGTGTTTGTTACATTTTTATACCTGAGCACATGCGCACGCGCTTAAAATGAAAGCACTCGAGCGCAAAGTTTTTGGTAAAGTGTGGCTGGTGGCTTTGGTCATTTGCTTAAATGTGGGCTTGTGCTAAGGCTAATTTTAAATTAACGTTATGAAAAAATTATACATAAAATTTTAGCATAAAATTTAATGTCAAAATGATCAGCTTGCGCTTAAAAATATGCATGTTGGCTTAAAACAAAATTGTTTCTTTTCACTAGTACCTAAACCAGAATCGAATATTATGCCGAGCCTCATTTCCTGGATAGAACATGGATAATACCGATCTAGGTTAAGCTAATGGCCTCAGTTCAATTAGACCAATATAAACTGACACTTTAGTGAAACAAGAAATACCACATTAAAATTTCTACAAAGGGTACAACTAAAATGAAGTTACGGATTTAATACCACACCAACTTAGGAAACGGGCGAGAATTTTAAATAAAACCCGTAAACGTTACAAGTCAGCATTTGCAGAAACTTATGCAGCAAAATGGAATGGATTGATGGCTGTTGTAAGTGTAGCTTTGAAATCATTTGAGATTTATGCAGTGACAGCGAAATCTCTTCGCCGCCTATCACAAAAGTAAGTCAAATTTAACGCGAGTGGGACACTAGAACAGATGCCTGAAAAAATGTGTTCAATTACGAGCGGCTCTACGGCAGAAGGAGCACGAAACTGCATTTTTTTTAGGTCGGCTCAGAACAAATACTGACTTCAGCTTTTCTGATTATAATGGAGTTCCACATACTGGGATTCAAGCAATTGCGGAACTTTGTCAGTATAGTATCAGATGGGATACCTGATTAAGTTCTGCATTCGATCCTGGAACTGGAGCCTCCAACTTGGCCATCAGACGAGTTAGTTTAGAAGCATGTTAAAAAAGCGAAACGATTGTTCCAATTTTTCACTCCCACTTCTAGCTACTTCTAACACTTAGGACAGACGCTGGCAAAATATTTCCATTGATTCTTTTATGTTGCCAAATTCCCGCCTTTTCGAGAAGTACTGCAAAGTACGCATTATATGGATACTTCGATACTATGGAATAGAAAAAAATTATACATAAAAATTGTTGGCAATTAAAGCTGAAAATCTGCTTGCAGTTAACCAGACCACCAAATGCCCTTTTTTGCATCAAAATTCAAATAAAAAGTGGGAAAAATTTGCCCACAGGGACCGTGAAACAACAAAACATTTGATGAAAGAGCAAGAAGCCCAGGATGACCACGACAAGGATGGGAATAAAAGAAATCCTGAAATTGGGAAAGTCTGAATTAAATAAGGTGATAAGCTTTCTAAGGAGCAACCTAGGCCATTCGAAAAAGGTTAAAGAGAACAAAAATTTCGGGGCAGCAAGAGGGGCAAATATTTGAAGGTTAATTTTTATGGGATAACATAAGCCTGGGGCCAATTTTTTTTTACCAAATGAGACTCACTTAATGGGTGTAAGACTGGAAACGTTACAGAAAATATTTCGCATTGCCTGGTTGTTGGAAGCAGTATCCTTTTAAGCCGTTTTTAATTTTAAAGATATTACATTAAACTGACCACTGGCTTAGGTGTATGATCTGCTAAGACTTAATCCTTTCTAGGGTTCCTCGTTTTGACCTTGTTACCTAATAATAGAACAAAATAATAGTTTTTAGTTTATTTTTTAAGAGAAACAAATAAAAATATTATCTCGAAATTTAAAAGAATTAAATTATTTATATAAAATATATCTTAAGAAAGGATCAACATCATCCATATTTCCATTAATGAATTATTTATTTAATACAATATCATTGTCCTTAAATTTTGTTTACGATATGTTTAACAAAAGAATTAAGATATAATTCATTATTAACTTTTGTTAAGAGGATATATTCTCAAGTTGATATTTTATTTACTGCACTGTGGCCATTTAAACTCTACATCCACACATGTCCTTTTTTCGTTAGTAACTAATGAATCTTCCATCTTTTGTTCTACTTTACTATAGCTTTTAACAATTTTGATTTATTTAAAAAAATTTTATATTTATTTCTAGAATTTTATTAAAAATGTTGTTTTGTTTCTTTTTTTTCTTAATGCTGTCAAGTGCTAATTTGATTTATGTTGTGTGCACCGTGTAATAAGTGTGTTTCTTTTCCATTAGAAAATGTTTTAGTAACGTTCGCTATCGCAAGAATTATATAATGGTACGCCTTACTACACCCTACACCTACACGTGTTTTTTATTGAGTGATGGCTTGGTATAATATATAAGTAACTTTTCCACTAAGTTGACTTTCGACCCCCTTATGCGGCACTATTTCTTAATTCCAAATTTCTAACCTCATAATCTCAAAAAGTACCAAAAATAGAAAAAAAAACAAAAAAAAATACCAAAAATGTTAAAAAGTGCTTTTGTCCATTTAGTTGAGTTCCGACCTTTTAACGGGTCAACAGTCCTTAAGTTCTCATAATCCCAAGAGAGGTTCAAAAATGTTAAGAAGTACTTTTATCCACTTCATAGACTTCCGAAATACATGAGAGTCACTAGTCCTTAACTTTTGTTATTTTAGGCTAATAAAATAATGCAAAAAGTACCATAAATGTAAAATATGTACTTTTTCTCCCAAAAGTAGCTTACAAAATTGAAGAAATAACTTTTATTTTATTGTATATTTTTTTTATGCACTTGAGGCTTAAATGGTGAATATTGCATTTATCATTGCCAATCAGAATCTTTTCGCTCTTTTACACGTATATAGTTTTTGTGTATGTAGGGCATAGCAAAATATCAGCAATGTCCACTTTTGTATTAGTTTTTTCTGTTTTAAGTTGAGCCTGCGCAATAAATCCCATTTTTAAGACACCTGACAAAATACTTCCCATTAACAAGCAATCTTTACCTTCTTAGTTTTCCTTACTTTTTACTTTTATAATTTTTAAAAGGTTTTTCCACTTTTCCATATTATTTCCATGGCCAACACTTTGTAGGTGACTTTAAATGGTTTCTTTCTCTCTGTCAGCCCTGTTGGTCTACTTTTCAAATTTTATGGCTTCTCCATTAAAGACGTTTTAATTTTCATCGACATTTGTTGCAAGAGTTACGCCACTTTAAATTGTCTAGATGGCACAAAAGGGGACATGCTTTTAATATGATTTTCATTCATATCATTCATAAAACACATTTAAAAATGAAATGAAAAACAAAAAAGAAATATGATCCCAATACCTACAATGTATATGAATGTGTAAATGATGGTGTTAAGAAAACTAAACTGGGGTTTATTATTGTTTTCATTTAGTTTTTTTATAACATTTAACACGTTGAGATGGTTTAAGGCTCCTGTAAAAATGCTTTTCTATGCATGATCGTAATAAAGTTATAAATCTTGTCAGTTTTGTTTTGCTATTTGCTGTTATTGTCCATATAGTTTTGAATAAGTCATATAAATAGTCATCATCGCCATACAAATGAATTATGCCGAAGGTGTGTTTTTATGGGAGTTATTGTAGATTTTTTCTTCCAAACTGCTATTTTGTATTTTATATCTTGTATTACTTTTTTTTATTATTTGGTAATAGTTGCCTTAATCATTTTTATTATACCAGTTTTAGTGGATGTTATTGTTAAATGCTTGAGACAATAAAAGTTAAACTTTTAAGCTTCTGTCTAAGTAGCTTAAAAGCATAAAAATTGTTTGGTTTCTAATAAAAAGATTTATAAAAAGAATTTATTTCTTTTTTTTATAAAAGTTTAACGTATTTATTGACAGCTTTTACCATGAGAAAATGACGTGTGATCAGAGTAAAGAAAGCTCTTGTTATTTGGTAAATTTTAATGGATATTTTATAGTCTTTTCGTAAATTTTTATTTTGCTCATAAATCATGTTGTAACAAAGTCAGCTTGGGATTTGGTTTGAAGTTTTCTTAGGCTAAACAGATCTTTTTTTCAATTGTAAAGATGTTTTTGAAATATTTTCTTTTAATTATCTATTTACAAACAAATTAAGCAATACATGCATTTACAAAACGTATTATGGGGGTGGTCCATTTAACTTTTGAAGTTAATCGCCTATAAAAAATTAAAAATATTCTTTAGGAGTTCGAGCTTTATAAAAAGGTTTAACATTTTAATTTAGTTCTACATCAAGCCCGATCCAATTTTTATTACCATTTTGCATCACCCATATTTTTGACTTTGCCGTTTCGAGGCATGATTTGTCTCCGAGTGGTAAACAAAATAGTTGCCATAATTGTCCGTCACTGCCTACTTGATATTTCGGTATACTTTTCCACCTGCCAAAACAGTTTACAAATTATCGATTGCCAAGTTTCAGGTAACTATTTCCTGGGTGTGTCAATACTATTTTCTTTAGCTCGATAGACTTAAGCTATCTGTGGCTTATAACTAAATTTTGGTAAAAAGATTTGTACGAGAAATGTAGGGCTGCCTGGTACTGAAGCCAGTAGATTTTTCGAATAACTAGAAGAAGAGTGACGTGGGCTTGCAGTAGTTGACAGAGTAACATATAATATCTATTGAGTGTAAACAGCGTGCTTTATGGATATTGGGGTATATGAAACCATAAACTATAATAAGCGGAAAAACGAAATTAACTCAATGAATTATAATATATTAAACAGACTAATTTTTTATACCTTTCAAAAAGTGATAGAGTATTTGAATTCCGCTTAAAATTTCCTAAATATCCAAATTCTATCCCATAAAGTATATATTTTCTTGGTCCTTATGGACAGTGGAGTCGATTTAGCGATATCCGTCTATCCGTGTTAGGGTTTAAATCAGTTTTTTGAAGCCCTCCGATGTGTCATTGACCCGTAGATGTTATCAAAGTATCAGAAATATCTGCGAAAAAAATGCTGCTTAAAATAGTCAAAAACCAAGACTACCTCTAAAATATGTATATAAAAACTTCTACAACTGCCCCGTAGCTGTGCCATCACGAAAAAAATGTAATAACAGTACCCATTAATTTTTCCTCAGAAACATTTTTGTGGAACATACTTACACCCTCTCTCAACCCCTTAACAGGGTTGCCACAAAATGTTGTTTTTTAACTTTTTTAAATCGCTTCTACAAAGGTCAAATTTAAGATCGACGCAAATAATTATTCTTCTCAAACATTTTTGTGGAAAATACTTACTCCCTATATCCAGTCCCTAACAGCGTTGCCATGCAAAATAGAAAAAGTTAGTGTAAAAACTCCTTAAACTTCCCTGGAGTCGTCCTTAGAGTAATAAAATGTATCACAAGCATCCATTAGTTTTTCCTCCCAAACATATTCCTGGTACATCCTTACCTCCTATCTCCATCACCTAATGGGGTTGCCAAAAAAAAATTTATAAAAATTATGTAAAAACGTTCATAACTTCCCAGAGTTGACTTTAGAGAAATAAAGTGTGCGGCCGGCCCCCATTAGTTTCCCCTCACAAACATATTTTTTTAACACTTTAACCCCCTATCTCCACCGCCTAAGAGGACCCCAATACAAACTTCTGAAAATTGTAATAAATATCCCCCTTCAGCTGTCAGGGTGCCTGGGGATAGGTCAAATGTAGGGTTTCCCTCAACTGCTAACATGCTAACATGTTTCTAGAACATGCTCAGCCCCTATCTCTATCGCCTAAGGGGATTGCCAAACAATATTTTAAAAAATTGGGGAAAAACCCTACAACTTCACTGTAGTCACCCCTAAGAGGGTTAAAGTATGACACAGACCCCTATTTGAAAATAAATAAAATTTCATAAATAAAAAAATGAATAAAAAAAGTTCGGCGTTTTGAATTGACAATGTGAAGGGTGTTTAAGTTTAGGCACTGCCGAGTATAGCGCTTTTACTTGTTTTTAATTTTTTTACAAACAGAATAAAAAATATCATGCTAAGATACATGTTTTCAAATTATCCACCTTCCTGCCTAAAGATATTAAATTCAACAAATAATTACCAACCCAAAAATCATTAGCATTTTTTCAGGACATTACCTGGCATGAGGCATTATTATAAATTCACTTGTGTCCTGGCATTTCCACCCAAAATATGCAACAAAGCATAACTATTTCGTAGTTGCAAGGTGGATAACAAAAGTGAACATTAATACATTCTTTTACGAAAAACCAACAAGCAGACATATGTTACTGAAACTTTTCAACCCCTTTCAAGGAATTCGTTAAACTGAAAACATAGTTTTCCTCTAGATAATGACGAAAAACTTAAACAACCTCCCCTTAATGCAATACTTAGACACATGATGAAGCACCCCTTTTTCAAAGGAAACTAATGACAGAAGCTTCTTTTTTTTGGTAGAACTCAGTTTAAAAAAAGACATATGCATTTCACTACCTTATCTTTAATATTGAGTTCAAGGCAAGGTGTGCATTTATTTACAAACAAGTATTTAAAGTGATTGCTTTGACAGTTCAACATGTTTAAAAATTTTTAAAATATTATTTCATTTCAGTTTGAGTTTATTTAAGAGTTTCATCATCAACACGTGTTGTTTGTATGTCTTGAGTGTTCTTCTTTTATTTGATTAACAACGAAATTCGTTTTGTTCGTAGGTTTTAAATATATTTAGAACAAGATTTTTCCTTTTTATTTTCGTTTCAGTATTTATTTTGCATATGTTCGCCCCTATAATTATCAACTCTTTTTTTTTTTTTGATACTTTAAGATTTTTTTTTTTGATTTCTGTTAATATACTTGATAGACACTTTTATTTATATAAATTATAAATACAATGTATAGGTATTTGTGTTTTTTATATTTATCATTACAATCCTTATAAATACATACGTATATCACACTATTGTTTGTTGTTTTACAAATAAAGTACAATTTTTTATTAGCAGCTGTGCCAATATTAAAATAATTTTAAAATTAACCCCTTATTTTGTTGTCCCTGCCGGAGAGTTAAGTAATGTTGTGTTGGTGTAAGGGAATTTTCAAATTTCCAACCAGTCTAAAATATTTATTTGTTAAATAATTATAAGGCACTTTTCACCCTATATCACAAGGGCAGATCCAAAGGTTGGATATGGATGTGGTGTAAAAGAGGCTTACTTTAATTTTCCCGGCCAAGGTCTGATATGATGTATTAGGACTTTTTAACACAAAAATAGAGTAGTTTTAGATAAAAAAATCATTGATTCAGTTAAATGTTTTACTTATTTTTTCATATGTAAATAAAATTGTAAAATCGGCCCCAAATCTGTACAAAATATGCAGTGAACGAGGTAACGGGGCAACCTTTTTCACCATAATTCCGAAATTTACTAGACGTCTTATAGCCCCCAGAATTATCTATAGTAGAGTTGACTTTGAATCTACGCCAGTCCTAGGTACATATAAAACCCTGTAAGACAATCAAAATATTAAGTAAAGGGAGCACTCCTGCTCCGGTACTAGGCAATTTGGGCCAACCTTTTATCTTTTCCGACACAAAATCGATTCATAAAACCATAAGGAAAGAAATAAACAAAATCACACCACCCCAAAATCTAATGGCATTTATGGAATGAAGAGGGACTCACGAATTGGATACTGGAATGCTCAGGCACAAATGAAACAGGAAAACTTAAACAACTATCACCTAAATTTAAAATAAGTATTTAGTCCCGATAAATAAAGTAAATACAAGCAAGAAAAATGGAGACTTCATCACGAACACCATCAAAAAGCTAATTAATTAGTGCAGAGAAAATCATCCTATGGAAATTTTAGGCTGCAAAGTGCTAATGCAGCTAAGGCTTTGATGAAGGGGACCTCAATATCGAATATGGTAAGGACAGATCGCTTTGAATCTTGACTCGGAGAATAACAACTGTAAAAGTATAAGCTCCAAAAAAAGTTATCAAATTAAGAAAAAAAAATTGAGTTTGACCCGTGTAAGAGTCAGCCTTTGCATCCATTAATAAAGAAGATGTAGTGCAGCAATATCTTTAAGTATGCTTTTTGACTTTTCGACTGCCTTTGATAGCACATAAAGGTACACCGTCTTGAACTTTTTACGAAATAGTTATACCCAAGAAAATACAAAAATACATTTTAAGCAAATTAAGAAAATTTTAAATGCCATGTCCTTTATAATAACAATGTATCTTCTGAAATGGAACGCACCATTGATGAAAAACGAGAATGCTCAATATCTTTGCTGCAATTTTTTTTTTTTTGCATTTCTCAGATGGCATACTTAACAAGTCACTCGAAGAAAATAGCGTAACGTAACTTTGATGTAGACCCCAGCGCTAATGCCAAATGGCAGGAGGATATAGTTTATAACGTAAGAGACATTACGTTTTTTCAGCGTTCAGCCTTTAAAACAAACTAATAAATTAAGTCCCCTAAGAGCTATGATAACACCAAGGAGTGCACAGCAGACGAAGAACCTTTCCGCTTAAAAAACTAAGAAAGTAGAATATAAAACTTTAACTTAAAGTTGGTTCCGCTGTATGGATGCGAAGATTTTGTGCTAACATCAGCTTTTAGAAGCAATTTTTAAATTTTAAAAAAACGATGCCTATGTACGAAAGATTTAGAGATTTGGTGGCCTCGAACGATGTCCAATAAACAACTTCTTACTATAACTAAGGAATTACAAAATCGGTAACAAATATATTTTTTCTTTTAGAAAAGGCAAGTCCCAAGGTTCTTCTGATATGACCAACCTTTTCTTATAGTTAAAATTGTTTTAAAATGCCCACTTTTTTGTCTTAGCCAACTTTCTTTTGGATACATTTGTGTATATACATATATATATATATATATATATATATATATTAGATTTTACTGAAACTTCTAACGACTTTAAAATAACAACCAGCACACAATCTTACTAGCATTTGACTTAAAAGAGAAATCTCCTTTTAAACCCCATAACACACAAATACGTGGTAGAGGTTCGCAATGGGCCCCAAAAATAATATTCTAAGAGCCAGCTTTAATTATACCGAAAGACTCCAAGCCACGACTTAGTTCGATGTCAGCACTGCCGTCCATTTATTCAGCTGGATATCCATGCATTCTTGTGATCAACGTACAGGTCAAATTTTTGAAAATCGTTTAAACGAATTTGGCATAAATAACTGTGATCAATATTTTTTTTTTGCATAGCGCCCATTAAAAATTCCTTTTGCAGTATATGTTTTAGGAAATAACTGGCTTTATTACCCCAAAAATTTGTTTATATATTCATAGCCTTATGACACCAAATAATAAAAAATTGTCTTTTAGATTATCAATCCATATGTTTTCCTCGATCCCATTTGAGTCCAACTCAAGCATATAAAATTTATAAATATATTTGCATATGGGCAAGCCTATTCAAAACCTCCCATAATAAGAATTTTCCGGAAAATCATCTGTAATATTATAATTATAATTTTGCAATATTTAGCCTACTTTTCGCTAAGAAGGTTTTTATTTTTACTTAACATTTGGAATTCTATTTAAATACTGTAAATATATACGACATTACTTTTACTTTAACCCAATAATTAAAAATTACCTCTTTTTTGTTGGAATTCTAATAATATCTCTTTCTTTTTACTTACACATTAAAATTCTTTATCTATAATTTTTTTTATAATTTTTTAAATGTAGGCATATTTGTATCTTTTAAAGACGAATGCTTTGCTCACCTTTATTTGCACCTTTAAAAGTCTTTCAAAGTAGTGATTTACTTGTTATTTAGGTTCCATTAGGCAGAGCAAACAATAAAATTTAACCAAAACCCCTTATTTTCTTAAAGAGGAAGTTGAATATTTGCATAAGTTTTGTTTACACTGACACCAGTTTTGATGGATTTGTATTGAAAGTGTTTAGTTCCGTTTCACATAAAAAACTTATCTGCTTAAGACCACCTGTAGGTTATTTTTAAAGGATTCCAATATTGTACGCATTTAAAAGTTTTACGAGTGTCAGCTAGTATGAGAGAAACAACTTTATCTTTTCATATATTTTTCAGTAAAATATAAACGACGCAAAATAAAATTTTAAATTAAGTATTAATATGAAAAAAAATTTACTAAATTCAAAAATTGTAGAGCCAATTTTGTTATAAATTTTTTACAGATTTTCTAAGCCAAAAAATATTCCTTAATTATAAGGACTTTTAAAAAATTAACCAAACTTCTTAAGTGTCTTTGTATCTTAAGTAAATGTGTTTTAAATAGCAAAGAAAAACTATCTGGTTTTTGATGTGCCGTTATACAAAACACCAGGTATTTAACAAGACCATTCATCCTAGGAGTGTGACAAATTTTGCCTACTTTTGTACTCAAAAAGACAAATACCGCAAAAATAAAATTACAAAAGTTTTTAAAAAAAATCATACAAAAGTATTTAAAGAAACAAACTAAGCACCTGAAAAATCATGCGGCCTCTTGAAGGACATCATTAGAGATCCTTTATTTTAGAACAAACACTTACAAGCAAAAGGTTTTTTTAATTTATTCCAAAATTCATTGCAAAAAACACAGCCAAATATTAAATAAAGACAACTAACATTACAATAGCTGCCTTTTATGTCTTTGTTTTTTTCTTAAATAAAAAAATTTGTTCAAAAATAAATGCATTGAATTTGTAATGCAGCTTTCTTAAGGGTAGATTTTTTGTATTAAATAGAAAATTTTCAAACAAATTGTAGATGGTTAAGGCGCTTCAGTTTATTGTTTTCATACTTTTTTGTTTATAAGTACTTCGGGGCAGGTGCCGGTTTATGGAGTTAAGCCAGTGCTTATGAAAGGACAGTCAGACTTTAGTCCTTTTTTGCATATTCATTGACACACTGTCTGCAACAGATGTCCAAAAATCAAAACATTTGTTAGATTATGTTTGTCAGAAAAGCAGCTTGTTCTTAAGAGAGAATATTTTTTTTTTAATGACTTGTTGTGCATAACGACAAACATATTAATTTAAAGTATATTGTATATTAAATACCTACTACAAGAAATTCCTTTTAAATTTATTAGACTTTAAAAACTATTTACTTATTGAAGGATTTTCCTTCATGCTTTAGTTTTTAGCTACTGGAAAAAAAACAATTAAAAATGTCTACCAGAATGGGACCTCTGGTAACCCTATAACTGGAGGTGCTTATATTGGTATGTCATTTGGTTTTGAATACGCAAACGTTTAAACAATAGCATAAAGATCAAATGGCTTAGTTTGACATTTCCAAACCTTCTAGTCAGACTGAGCAGAATGATTTCGCTACACTTTATGAAACTTTTCAGGGCCGTCTTTTTTTAAATAATTTATAAAATAATGAAATTTTTTACAATTTAAAACAAACACCAAATATCAAAATTGTCAATATTTGAATAATAGAGAAAACTTTTTCCAAATTATCAGCTTCAATATTTATAATTTCGTGTCCGGCTCCAAGAACTAAATGCCTAATGTGGCATATCAAAAGATAAATGTTCATTCTCTGGCATTAAAACAGATTTTTTATAAATTAAAGAATAAATAACGAAGAAGCCTAAGAAATTAAAAAAAAAAAGTCTGTTGAAGA
Organism: Melanophora roralis; assembly: GCA_963583895.1. NCBI lineage: Eukaryota > Metazoa > Arthropoda > Insecta > Diptera > Rhinophoridae > Melanophora > Melanophora roralis. The sequence goes on along the minus strand of OY757188.1, from coordinate 101,849,420 downwards.
AATAAGTCCCAGTAGAATGAAATTAGTACCAACAGTAATGAAGCAGCTCCCAAAAGAAATGACTTAACTTCCAGTTAAAATATGTGAAATGTGAAGACTTTTTGTATTCATGAATAAAATTCTATCAGCAAAAAATTGTTCTCCAAACAACCACAGTTATGCTTGGCGGGCCTTAGGCCGGACGCAGGAAAAATACTTCATAGTGGATTCGGGCCACCGAGTTTCCTATAGTCTGCGGCCGGGTGCATAGACCTCAAAGTTTTATTCGTTTGAAATACAAGCTTTGCTAATATTAAGTACTACACCTTATACACTTTATGGCACCTTGGATGTGAACCATATTCAAACTTTAGATGTGTACAAAAATGATACAATAATTTGTATTTTTTCCAAAATACTTTTGTTTGGCGCAGTGCCCAAACGAAACTTACAGCGAAGCCGGTAGTTCGAACCCACTAGAGCTTTAATAGTCAACGTCGCCTTTTTCAAATAACCTAAAATTTTTAACTAGGTTTTATCGAAGGCCGCCTGTTTACAATATCTTTTGAAACAAAGGTTAAAATACTGCACTATACACATACCTTATCTTAAGAACAACTTCAAACAAAAGTTATAAACTCCCAATAACCGAAAATGATTTAAACAAAATTGCACTTTATTTCTTTGGGAGATACTTCAAAGTACCTAAAATATATCAATAATATTCAGATATATAAATGCAGCTCAAAAAGCATTATTTAAACGTAACCAGGAGAATTTTTTCATTTAGTAAGAAGCTTTTACAACATCTATAAATTAAACCCGTATTTCTTAAGGTTGTTCAGCAATAACTGGCTGTAGTTCACACATGTTCGTACGTGTATGTAGACCAAACACGATCTTTATAATATTTCTAAAAATATCACATTTTTCTTTGTCATTTCTTGTCAAAGATCACTGTTTACCTTTAGAATTTCTAGTTACAAATTAATTTTATAAAACAAAAATGCCTGGTAAACTATCCCTTCTTTGGCTTTGTGAGGCAAAAGTAATTATATTTAATTTTTGAAAACCCCTGCGTCAAGCTAAGGTTATACATTCCGTTTGCGTCTAATTACCTAATTAAGCGTTTATACGTTTTTAAAGCCAATTTTATTAAGCGCTTTTAAATGCCACCTGTTTTTACTGCGTCATATGTGGCCGTATATCATTTTTTTATACCCACGCCACATACGTGGTAGGGGCTTTTGCTTTTGTGCAAATCTTTTTAACGCCCAAAGGTAATCGTCTGAGACCCATCTTAAGCATACCGATTGGTTAAGAATCATTTCCTAAATCGATTTAAGTATATCCGTCCATCCGTCCGTCCGTGTGGCTGGGGGTCCATGTATACTTGTGAACACGGTACAGGTCGCAATTTTACAAAATTTTCTCCCGAAAAAGGTTTTTTGAGTTATAAATGGTTTGAAGATTACTTCACCTTCTCAAAATTTTACACACATATTAACTTAATGCCACCGTCTATTATAATGAATATAAATATTATGGGTCTAATGTAGCATTCATGTGTGATGTAGGGTAAATAATGGTCGGGCTTAACCAACTTAAACTTTCTTACTGGTTTTGTTTGTTTTTTGTCAAATTACTTTCTGTGGTATAGATATGCTTACTTGAATATATGTTTTTTCATGGACTGAAATCTTTCTGGCTGTTATTGCCGTAAGCAAACCTGTTTAACATAACCTTACAGTTGAGTTAAATTTACCTTTTGGCCTATTTCTGAGTCATCAAGCTCAGGTTAATTTTGAGAAACTTTGACTTTTTTTTCCAAAATTTAAACATTTTCTTTAGAAATTTTGAACACCTAATACTTCTCTAGTTTTTGTGGTTAAAAGTAAACTATAACAATTTCTTAAAAAAAAATATGATGACTTTACAACTTGTGGTCTTGCCCATATTTTTTTCTGCAATCCAAAAAGTTTTTTTGCTGTATTTTCAATTTTAAGAAATTGTTGACCATGATTTTGTTATTACACATAATTTATCATTAATTTTATTGTATTTGTTAGCCTTGTCTTGTCGCTGCATCTATGTGTCTATTTGTGTTGTTGTCTGCCCCTGACTTCGGAAACAAAATTGAAACAACAACAATAAGCCTGGCATCAATATCCATAACAATTTTCTTGTCATTTTATTTTTATTGGCTTGTGCTTCCTGCTGTGTGTGCGTATTGTTTTTATCACCCAGTGGCATTTGTTCGTAGAATTGACACCTTTTGAACTAAAACAAAAACAACTTTACAACAAAGTATTAAAACCTTGCAATTCAATTTTTAAAGAGTAAGATACAAAACGACATAATGTCTGTCCTTTTGCTTATTTGTAAGTCCGTCCGTTCCTTCGTCGCTCTGTCCGTTTGTCCGTTGCAGTAAATGTAATTTGGATAGAAAAAGTATAAATGCAGCAACTTGTCCCTTTCCTTTTGTAGTCACACTGTATTATCTGTGTGTGTGAGTGAGTGAATTACCTAAGATTTGTACCCATTGTGCATGTTTTTGTTTTTGTAGTTATTGCTATTTTTTTCCATTTGTTGTTCTTGAACAACGCGCCAACTTGTCTAGCATTCTTAAATAGATTTTTACTCTTTTGGTTAGATTGTTGTTGTTGCTGCTTGTTGTTACAAGCTGCTTGTTAATGTTGTTCTTCATTTTTATTGTGTTTGTCCTGATTGCTGTACGTATTGCTAGTGGTGGTGATGTGTTGTTTTTTTGTTGTTGTTATTAATGTTGTATGCAGCATTAACTTTAACAATTGTTGTACTACGTCTATTTAGTTCGTGATTTTTGTAGTGTTGTATGCATTATGGGTTTATATATCTTTTATGCTAAGTATTTTGTATTTGGTTGTCTTGTTTTGTATTTCGCTTATATTAAACGTTTGTTTTTTTCTTAAGAAGATCAAAATGCATTCATCATTTTCGTTTTATTGTCGTTTTCGAACAACAAGAGGTTTTCTTTTATAATGATTTATATATATTGTGTGTGTTTGTGTATTATTGTAAAGAAATTTTTTTTCCAGAATTTTTGAAACAACAATTGCTTTTTTGATGCTGCCAGGTGTACTATTCTTTAGAAATGCAATTTGCATACAATTTAAAATACCTAAATATTTTCTTCTTAAAAATTTCTTATAGTCAAAGTACCTGCTAAAAACTGTTTTAAGGCGTTTTGTCCAAACTTCGGGATTTTAGGTTTAAAAATACATCTTGTGGTATTTTATTTTTGTTTATTTCTTGTAAGGGGTATTTTAAATTTTTTTTTTCGTTATTTCGTCCTTGTTGCTTATTTAAAAGCAAAATTAGGAAATAACTTAGAAGCCCAAAAGTACCTCAGTTTATAAAACTTTCTGTTATTGTGAAATTTGAATCCTTAATTAATTTTATAATTTTTATAAAAATGATTTCCAAATTTAATAAAAAATCTTTGAATTCCATTATATACAAAAAATTTTACTTACTAGTTTTTTACTGGCATTTGAGGGTAGAGAAATTTATTTATTCCTAAAACATGTTTTTCTTTAAGGAAGTGCCCTGCAGTTTAAACTTTTTTAAATAGTTATTCATGTTTACAGTTTCAGCAGTGCATTCCTAACCTAAATATAATGTCCTTTTTGTAAACAACTATATTTCTCCGTAAGTAAGTATTTCTGTAAATGATTTAGGAGTCTGTTTAAGTGAATTCCACTTGTAACCATATGCCAGGTGTGTTTTCCTACTTTGTTTAAAATTTATTTGAAACAAAAATTTTTTCTCTTGATTTTTACAAACAATAGAATAAACCTCTTTAGCAAACCAAGAACACATAACACTTTAACGCAAAAAGGATGTTAAATGCGTTTAATGAAACAAACCCTAACTCACGCTTAGAATCATGGTATTTATTAAATTTCTAAACTGCATTGTTCCACTTTTCATTTCTACCGGAATACCTGAAATGCATTGAAACACTTGAAGCTGAAAGGCCACATAATCCTTTTTTTTAAATATGATTCCTTTCAGTATACATATACTTATATATGAATATGAATTGTAATAAACAAGACAATGAAATCATGTATGTATGTAGCAGTAACATCCGTACCTTGAATGAAATTAAACAAACCAAAAATTCTAAATGATTTTATGTATAAAAAAAATTAAGAGGAAAGTATTTACGTATACAATTCTTAAGTATGCTCGTAAAAACGTGATTCCTGTCCTGGGGAAAGATTTATTAGAAAACATGATTTTTTGGGTAAAAATCATAAAGTAAAGATTTACTTCCAAAAAAAAAATTTACTTTTGATTGATAACCTTTGGCATTTTTATTTATTTTTTACTTATGAAGATCTCTTATTGTTGGTAACCAGCCATGAAGGCTTAAAAACCTTTAACATTAAAAAAGGAAATCAGAAATCACAAAAGCATATACCCAATATCAATGTATGTATATTACGCTTTTAAAGGTTAGTGGAAAATATTAATAAACAGTTGAGAAGATAATTTTCCTTACATCTGTAATCCTTAAGAAAAATGCAGGGTCTTTTATTGATTTCAAAAGCAATTTACACATATTTTACGACAATCCTATTTGCCAAAGTATCATTTTTATAAACACGGTTAATATTTATTTAATTAAAAGTATTTAGTTTGTCATATTGGTACAGTTTTTTAGGTTATATTTTTTTTATTTCTAAAAACAGGGTTGCCATTACATTAAGATAATGCTTTAAAACAGGGAACTTTCCATACAATAAAATTTTGGAAAAATGGTTGTGGAAAAATTATGAAAAAATCCTTAAAATAATATTTTAACAAAAATTTCAAAAAATTTTTTTAAACATTTAAAAAAAAATTAACAAAGGCAATTTTCTTTAAAGGAAATTTTTTTCTTAAGCAGATAAATTTTTTTTATTTTCCTTTTAAGGAAAAGTTGCCGTGAACCTAAAAAAAAATTTGTCCTAAAAACAAAAAAAAAATTAAAATGGCCCATAAAATAACTTACATATAAAGATAACAATAAAAAAAGTTTTTTATTTCGTTGATTTTTTTAAAAAAAATTTTGTATTTAAATAAATTCTATCAAAATTTGAAAAATGTTCTTCAAAAACTTTAAAAAAAAAACTCTTTCAAAAAATTGTCCTTAAAAAATATTCAAAAACTCTATATAAAAATATTTTGCGAAAAATGTTGCACAATAAATTTGAAAATTTATAAATTTTAATAATTTTTTATAACTTTTTATTAAAAACTTAAAACTTATTAATTTTTGTTTGCCAAACTTGCCCTGGTAACTCTGTTCACCAATAGCATTATGATATTTTTATGGTTTTATACTCTCTATAACTTGCTCTCAGTTTTTCCGTCACTGCTTTGGCGATTAACATTTACTGGCTGTTTCGTAGCTTATTTAATAAAAACGTAGTGCTAAACATAAGAATAGTAATGTCATCATCAGAATCGTTGTTGTTTTCGTCATCAACGTTGTCATAAACTTATGTTGTTGTTAAGTTTATGATACCTGTTTAAATGCCAAGACATTAAGCTCGTGCCACTATATGGAATATTCTTGCCTAAATTTTAACAAAAAATCTTACAAAACACGGGCATATACGACATTTCTTAAACATGTGTTGCAGCAGTATGTGGCTTGTTGTTGTTGTTTTCATAAACTTAAAAAATATGTTGCAATAATCTTGGTCATAATTTGACTTTCTGTGCAGCAACTACTAACATGGGTTCATGCATGAGTTTGAACTTTTTACTTTTATTATTCTATAGTTTTTCGCTTGGCTCATTTCCTTTTGATATAAAACTGTTTAATATTTTGACATACATACATACATAATCTTATGCTTAAAGTACTTTATTATATTATTTTTATATATTTAAATTTCCTGTTAAGATTATTTTGACATTTTTTCCGTATTATTTGGCAGGCTTTTCTTTTATTGTGAAGTAAATAAAGTTTGTAAGTAGAGTGTAAGAAATCAGAATTTGTTAACCCATTACGGACCTTAGAGTTTTAGATTGTTTAAATTATTAACTCAATTATCAATGGATTTTTGAGGTGGTATTCATATTTTTTGATGGAAAGTGAATGGGAGGGAGTAAGTTTAATCAGCAGTTAGAATTATTTCCTGAATGCTTTCTAAAGGAAAACAAATAAATTTAAAAATAGAAAGTTGTAAAGACAAAAAATAAAAAAAGTAGATAGTGCTAGTTACTACCCATTCGTTGGTGCTCTTTTACCTTTTTGAATGCCAACAAGTATGGTCCTGCATTCCCCTCAGGTAGTTGTCCTATCATTTCAATGCCGCAGGCAGAACTATCGAAAATACATCTGTCTGGCTTACACTGTAGTGTTCTTCTTGTTTGAGTGACTCTGTTACTTAAGTTATTCACTCAAGATACCCGATCCATTTTTTGGGTTTATCTTTAAACCTTAAGAAAACATGGTAATTCTTCAGGTGGCCTTTTTCTCACATCGGTCTTTTGGGTATCCAAGGGTAGAAGGCAATTTGTGAAGTGTTTCAAAGAGCTCTCCTAACAAAAACAATGCACTTATTTAAACATTACTCAAAATACTAGGGTGGTGGTCTTTTAAACAGCATTTCGCTAGGTTAAACAACCATAGGGTTTGGCGGACCAAAATATCGCTGCATATACGACCGGGCTTTAGTCCTCAAACATTTCTTATCGATTATTTTAGACGTAGATAATGTTAAGGCTCATCTTTACTACTCATTCGATGTTTACTTCCCAGTTTATTATCGAATGAAAATACTTAAGCTCTGTGTCATCAAAGATTTGTCCCCAAAATATTACTCTTTTGGTAAACAGTACCTACTCGGTCTCTTCTAGATTTACCTCGAGACCAGCATTTAAGTTTCTGCAGTGGCAACTACATAATTAGGATCTGCCTAGATAGACAAATATAACCAATATAAAGTTTGGGTCGCCTTATATTTTTAAGCGCTTCAAAACCGTAGGTTATCAAAAATAACTTCAACTGAGTTCCTGGTCATGTGCGTGTGAATTATCAGTCAAAAGTTGCACCTCATTCACTTCTTTGCATACACACATTATCACCTCATTTTATAGTGTTATGATCAATCACTTATCCTCCTCTTTCATTCCAATTAAGTCCTAGATATGATTATGTTATTTTTCGGCGCTTGGCCTTTTAAAAAATATTTTTGCTCTATACTTGGCATGAACCAAATCAACATTTCGGGATTTGTTGGTCCGCTGATATAAAACCCGTAGTTAAGTCAACGAGACGTTAATTTATTTCAGTGTATGAATACTCAAAAAAGGCTTTGTTATTTTTCTTAATCTTTAGTTAATATAATTATTAGAGAGACCTGCGAGTGCTTTGATTTTTGTCAAGTGCATTCAAGATATTGTGTAGATAACAATTGAATAGATATGCAACAACTGACGAAAAACTGAAAACTTAAATTCGTTAAAATTGATTGAAAAAGGCTGTAACAGCTAGTAATTTTTGGTTATGACTATCGAAAACACAAATAGTTGAATTGTAATATTGGCTATACCCAAAATGGGTTAAAAATGTCTGTCAAAGCAACTAGTTTTTAAACCAACCTGTTGCACATTATTATTGCTGCTCGACTCTTAGCTGCTGCCGATTATCTTGAAATGTTAAATCAAGGTTCATTGTTTTTATGTCTCTTATTCATAAATTTTGTTTATGATTTTTTCTTATTTTTGGCTTTTAATTTTACTAAAACTAAGTATTTTCGTCGTTTTTCCTTCAAACATCTATTTGAACATTTTATTATTTCTTTTTTAAGGTTAAAGGCTAAGCCGTTAAGAACTTACTGCTGTGAAGAAACTGTAGCGAGCATACCTACTTCAGAAAATTTTTATTGCTTAATAGGTTACAGTTATAATAATGACCGACCACAAACATGGTAAAATGTATGACGACTAGTTAAGAAAACTTTGAAAGCATTGGTAAGTAACATTTAAAGATATTTTAACTATAAAGAAATTGTTATAATGAAGACAATTTGACATTTATTAGATCAAGGAGCCATGTTGGGTCAATTGAAAAAATATAATAAAAAAAGCAATTACCTATTTAAATTGATCACAAGTTAAAAAAAGTTCAGTTCGATATAAAAATTTTAAATTAATATTGCTAAGTTTCGGTTTAATTTTAAAAACTTTCCTCATTTTTAAATAGTGATTTTTAGATTCGAAAATTTTTATAAAAAAACGCCAGGTGAGATATGCATAAGTATATGCTCAACACTCCCTAAAGTGAATTCCAAATTATAGCTTAAAAACGTTTGTCTCTACAAACAACAACTATGAATGGAAATCCTTTTTGAAATGCCTGTTAAATCCTGACAAGGCGTTTCAAATTTCTATACACGTGCGCAACCGTTTGCTACTTTATAATTTAGATTGTTTCAAAAACAAGTAGAAACAAGAACACCAGCATACTCTCTCATACATATAATCACTAAACCTGATTTATAACAACACATTTGAATCTACATAAATAATTCGAAATATATTGTATAGGAGCACAAAGTAAAAAGGATCTTATTGCATTCAAGCGAAAATATTGTTTTGTTATTGAGCCAAACAATTGTTGTATGAATATGGTTGCTGTTGAGCCAATGGTTTATTTTAAGGCTCAACAAAAGTGCAAGATGTTAAGATTGAAATTAGTTTAAAAAGAAATTATTCAACAACATTCCATTCTAAAAGAGCGCACTTTTCAATGTTATGTCTTAAGTAAAGGACATGTGCTAGAAAATTTGTTTTGTATTCATATTTTGTATTATATTTTCATTGAGATTTTAAAGTTGATTTTCAATTTTTTTTTTATAAAAACATCTGCTCTCTGATAAGTTTTTAAAGGATTTTGTTCTTTAAAATGTTATCTTTGCATGTGGCTTATTAAAACCAACATTATAAAAGACCTGACATTTTAATATGTTCTCATACAAAAGCTTAGAATTGGCTCTAGTTGCCTTAAATATTTTTTCTTTCCAAATGAAGCTTTGCAACTCTTTTTAGGAGGAAACTAAGCTAAGCAATGAGCCCCCGTCCAAAGATGACCCATAGACTCTTCAAAAACATAATTGGACCAGCACTACCCTACGTGGCGGCCCTTTCGGCTAACCGCTTTCCGTAAACGGGGGTATGCATTGGTTATTAACAAATGATTGGCTGGTTGGCTTTTTTCGACAGGCTATCCAGTCCTTGGGTACCGAAGTATCTTATCTGAGGGTCATTTAAAGTTGGACAGAAGTACAAGAGGCTCTGTATACTCTTAGCATGCTCTGTATCCTGACAGCTTCTACAGAAGTCGTTGAAAGGCAATCTCAATCTGATGGCATGGGTACCAAATTGACAGTGTCTGGTATTTGCGGCCAGGTTGTCCCTTGTCCTTCGCTTATCTAGATCAAAGAGAGGTTATTCGTGTTGTTCCACACCAAAGATTTTCGGACCATCAAGCCCCTGCGGTTTTTAAGGAATATTTATCAACACAGAGCTTACAGGAAGAGAGAAGAATAATACAGAAGTCGTCGATTGACCCATCATCCGATTTCCTACTTGCTAGAATGCATCCATCCAATTTCAGGGCACCCAGCATTCGCGTACTAGTTGTGTTATAAAGTATACATCAGTAATGGACCTGATAGCTGTCAGTGAGGATTCCGATATTTCTGCCGAATATCTTGAGTATCGTAGCCTGTTTTGCCTATGGCCAACAGTTAAGCCTGCAGTAGATTACATTCATCCAGACTCCTGTTTGTGCAATGAATAAGCCTTAACCAACACCAGTTTTCCCCTCACACCCATCTGTATATATCACCAGATTGACAGCTCCCGGATAGATAGTTAAATTCGCCCCTCCCTTTGAAATAACGAAGGAAAATTTCCTGCGGAGTAAGGTTCCGGTGTGCAGTAGTCGATCAGATCGGAAACAAAATCGACAACACCGCCAATACTTGCATGGCCACATGCCCTGTGTTTCCTTCCTTCTACAGCATGCAGTCTTATCGCGGTATTCAGCGCCGCTAATACTTGCGTGGCCCTGTGTTTCCGTCCTCCTACAGAATGCAGTCTTATCGCGGTATTCAGCGCCAGCTTCTTCGCTAGGAGATGCGCTGGAAGCTAGTTGTGTAGGGCAAAACTGATCTAGTTTGAGTAACTCCCATTGCGCCTGTTATCAAAATCGCCATATTGCGTAGCGTCCTCTCAATATTCAGACTATTTTTGGTAGAGTCCACAGCTTTCCACCAGACCATAGATCTAAGGAAGAGAATCGGCTCTATCATTATTTTATAAAGCCAACTGATATTTCGGGGACTGAATCCCCAGGTATTTCCAATGTTACAATTAGGCACATATATATCACTTCGGTACTTCGCCGCTCTCGCCTCCACGTTTGGTTTTCAGGGCAGCTTGCTGTCTAGAATGGCTCCTATATATTTTGCGCAATCCAATAAAGGCAGTGCTTCTCCGTTCAGTGTCGGTGGGTCAAAAGAGGAAATTTCGTATCCATTTTTAAACAACACAAGCTCCGTTTTAGGAGGAAAAATTGCAACTTTAAAAATGAAAATTATTTTAGACATTAATTTACAAAATAGTTTTCATCTATTTAAATGCTCTTTTAGACCCAAATCTTACATATAAAACTTACAATTTGAAAGTTGTTCAAAAAATATAAATAAACTTTTTTCGGAAAATAACTTGGTTCACAATTCCACAACATTAAGAATTTAAAATGCGGCATTTGGAGTTGCTATTTGAAGGAAGTAACTCTAAACCAAATGTTATGATTGTGGCTGTCAAATTTACAACTCCGGTCCTATTCTTGTTAACTCAGTACAGAAGCAACTATTTTAAAAATGGCATCAGGTCAGAGTTTTTTTCTGCAAAAACACTGTCTTTCATCTCGTTGTATTTTTAAAAAGAAAAATCATTTGCTAAATCAATCAAAATATTTTTTCTCCTTTTTTCACCAGACAGGTGAGGCGTATATTTAACAGTTAAAATTACTTACCTATAATCCCTAAAACAAATGATTAAAAAGATTGGAAATATAAATTCTAAACAATTTTGCCAAAAGAAGCACGCAGTCCAAATCCAAATAGAAATCCATTCAAAAGAAAACAAAAACGAGTGCAACAAAGAAAAAACACTGCAAAATAGAAATCTAAATGTGGAAACCAGAAAAGTAAGGTGCATGAAAATCACAGATAAGCAGATGCCATACAAGTAACCAAACAAATGGAATGGAAGATTTTATTTCTATAGCAAATAAGATAACATTTTCTAAAAGAAAGAAAAAAAAATCACTAAAAGAAAGTGTATACTGGTTGGTAACTGCAAGGTGTTTCTGAAAATTTATTGCATCATTGAAAATAGAAAAAACAATTTTTTTTGTACGAATTTTAGCTGGTGCAGATTTGTACACAGATATGTGATCATTGAAAAGTTTTGCTCATGCCCAGTAAACATAGTCGTAAATTAGACAATAGTTAATTTGAAAAGGCAACAAAAATAAGATAAACAGGTAACATTATTGTAGCCGGTCATGCATGGCCATACTACGCCCTACTTAATTATTCATCATGGGAATTAATTACACTGTGCCACAAACAAAAGCTCTTTGAAAAATACAAAAAAAGACAGTATAGTTTCGATTCTACTTTTAAAGGGTAGCATACTTACTTTGGAGAGACAGGCACCCATTTTATTTTTATAGGCCTCAAAATTTTCGGAAAACCAGGGGATCCCTCAAAAAACGCCGTCATCAGTATTTGTTCAAATCTGTACAGTAAACTTAATTTTATATATTTATACCCTTCACATAGTGATAAGGGTATATATCACTTTGTCATTCCGTTTGTAATTTCTTTATTATTCATTTGCGACCCCATAAAGTATATATATTCTGGATTCTTATAGATAGGAAAGCCGATTTAGCGATGTCCGTCTGTCCGTCTGTCCGTCTGTTTCCGGAGTCAAATAAAAAGATACAGACCAGTTAATGGTGTCAAACTATTAGAAATATCCTGGAGACAATCGCTATTTAAAATCAACAAAATCGGTTCACTATTGACCGAGATATAAGCGAAAACCCAGAGTAACCCATTTTTTTTAGGACAAAATCCGTGCATATATCCCTATATATCTCAGTAAGTATAGTCACTCTTGCTACAAAACTTGGCACAGATACTCCTAAAGAAGGGACCTAAACAATGGAAAAAATTTTTTCAGATTGGACCAGGGGAAGGGGTATTTTTCCTACAATTGCACAAATTTGGTGAAATATTTTATGCGCTATATCTCGTAAACTATAACAGATATCGAAATGAAATGTTCTACAAAAAGTAATTGGGCCATAAGGGCTACGCTTAAAAGAAAAGATTTTTTTGAGTGGGGGCAAAAAAAGGGGTAGCTCCCATTCAAATCGACAATTACTATAAAATATTCGATACGCTATATCTCGAAAACTATAACAGATATCGAAATGAAATGTTCTACAAAAAGTAATTGGGCAAGAATGCCTACGCCTTAAAGAAAAAAATTTTTTGGTGGGGGCAAAAAAAGAGGTAGCTCCCATACAAATCGACAATTATTATCAAATATTCGATACGCTATATCTCGGAAACTATAACAGATATCGAAATGAAATGTTCTACAAAAAGTAATTGCACGCTAAGGGCTACGCCTTAAAGAAAAAAAATTTTTGGGTGGGGGCAAAAAAAGGGGTAGCTCCCATATAAATCGACAATTATTATCAAATATTCGATACGCTTTATCTCGGAAACTATAAGAGATATCGAAATGAAATGTTCTACAAAAAGTAATTGGGCCATAAGGGCTACGCTTTAAAGAAAAATTTTTTTGAGCGGGGGCAAAAAAAGGGGTAGCTCCCATACAAATCGACAACTATTATAAAATATTCGATACGCTATATCTCGGAAACTATAACAGCTATCGACTTCGAATATTCTACAAAAAGTAATAATCAAATAATTCATATATTTTGGAGAAAAAGTTGGAGAAGAGCAGGGGGACTAGACATTTAACAAGTTTTATTAACCTTCAAATATGGATAATGTCGAAAACTTTTAAAACTTTCGACCTCAAATCTTCTTCATCTATGTATTTCTATTATTCATACGAACGTTAAAATTTTGTAAAGTTTTCTATGGACTTTAAAACTCGCACAAGGTTTTTTATTATATTATTTGCAGTACAAAATTACTCGGCTGGGTATATTTAAAGACCAATGTGAAGGGTATATAAGATTCGGCACAGCCGAATATAGCGCTCTTACTTGTTTTTTATTTAACTGAAATTATTAAGCGTAAAGGTAATAATGTTAATAAAAGGCTGTTAGCTTTTTTTCAGGGGAAAAAATGACAAAAAAAAAGTTCCCTAGGACTTACAAGGTTGATCCCCCAAACTCAGGATTTTTTAATCTGGAAATGTTTCGGGATATTAAGGATCGAATTAAAAGCGTTGGTATCCCTAGTAACATTACTACGTAGATTGAAAAATAGACTCTTCTAAAAATTAAGGTTCTTGTCTTTGATAATTAAATAAACTTTAGTTATGTGGTAAAGTATGATGGTCTTACCTCATTGTAACCATAAAACTAGCTTCACAGTAACTTGCTTAACCCTTATGTGCGGAGCAAAAAACACAATCTATTGTGCTGCAAGCTACGTTAAAAAACAACAATTGTAGAAAACAATAATAATGTTCTAAGTTGAATAATTTTGTAAAATAAATTTTAGGACGAGCTTTCGGCTTATGGACTAGAGGCGAGCTCAAGACGTCACTAAATAAGGCATTATCTTGAATTTTCAATTCATTTCATATACCTTACGTGTGCACACACAACACTAAGTGCTGTGCTGTATTGTTCGCCATCTCTTTTGTTTACTTAACTTAAATGAAAAAAAAATATTAACACTTAAGTAACCAACAACGGCACATTAATTCAACATGATCACACATTTCAATTTCAATTCATCTCGAAACTTTACTGTGATAATGTTCCTGGTGTGATAGTTTTAAAAACGGTGGTTTTATTTTTAATGTATGTATGTAATGTAATGTACTTACGTATGAAATTTATATTGATTTGCCTGCTTGTATATATGTTTGTATATGTATGTATTCAACATTGTGTGTAATACACGCAGTTTTGTTGTTGTTGACCACACATCATCACAGTATTTTTTTTTATCGCCCACACATCATGACAGTATATAAGTTGCGTCTAAACAGTGCATGACACAACTATGTAAGAATACATACACTATGTAAGAATACTACACTACATTGCATCACACAAACTGTTTCAGCTACTCTACATTTCAGTACTTAAACAGTACATTGTTTTAAGTATATATTAGATCGTTATGCTCTACAAATTTCTTCTTTAGCAAAGAGGCAACTTTATATTTCTATTTGGCAAAGAAAGACGATAGCAATAGTAATGCTATCAACCATGTATGCCAAACCAAATGTGTATTAGACACTCCACAGGCAAAAAGAATTTAAAACTATAATATTGCCCATATCCAGTGCAAAAACAACCGAAAAAAGTGGTCGTATTCA